>RJWJ010031486.1:0-19171 GCA_004363605.1 Indri indri
CCCAGAAGGAAGGATGCTGCTCAAAGAAGCCAAGAAGAATCTAGACACAGAGACCTTGCTGGCTTTTCCCACTTAGTCTATTAGCACTAGATCGGACCTTTTTGTCCAGTCATATTTCTACGCAGCTGTCCATACTTTGTTGACTCTAAGCATAAAAATGGACAGTTTCCCCTGTATCTGTGGGTCTTCATTCTGAAGGTTCTGTGTCACATAAAACTAAGAGCTAATAAATTTTTATGCCTTTTCTCCTATTAATCTGCCTCTTGTCAGTGATTTTCAGCGAAACTTCAGAGGGTGAGGGGGAAGTGTTCCCTTGGTTCCTACAAATCCATATTGGAGAAGAAGGGATCGGGGAATGACCTGAAATTTTCCCAAGGTGGGACCCTGCCTTACCCTACACTCCCAACAATATCGACATCTCTTCAACTAAATTTTGTTGCATGACACTGATCTACAGGGTGGAGCATCATTGAGCTGTGGATTGGAGGAAACCCCAGAGTGTACCAGGGCAGCAGCCTCTTTCTTTCTTTTTTTTTTTTTTTTTGAGACAGAGTCTGGCTCTTTTGCCCTGGCTAGAGTGCCGTGGCATCAGCCTAGCTCACAGCAACCTCAAACTCCTGGGCTCAGCTATCCTACTGCCTCAGCCTCCCAAGAAGCTGGGACTACAGACATTCGCCACCATGCCTGGCTAATTTTTTCTCTATATATTTTTAGTTGTCCAGATAATTTCGTTCTACTTTTAGTAGAGACGGGGTCTTACTCTTGCTCAGGCTGGTCTCAAACTCCTGACCTTGAGCAATCCACCCGCCTCGGCCTCCCAGAGTGCTAGAATTACAAGCATGAGCCACCACGCCTGGCCTAGCAGCCTCTTTCTTATCTTCACAAGGGCAGGGACGGGGTCTAAACTGTCTTTGTGTCTCTTTTAAAACCGAGACAATACGTTTTCACTTAATATTGATTCAAGGAACAGAGCTACCTCTTTCAGTCTCTGCGTTATGACAGTGTATCACGAAACCACAATAGTTAAAACAGTTTGGTGCCAGTAAAAGAATAGACAAATTACTGGAGTAGTATAAAGAGTCCTGAAGTAGCCCCAAATACTTCAGGAAATTTGATATGTGGTCATTTCAAAGCAGTTGGGGAGGAGATGGATTATTTAATAAATGATTGAAACAACCTCCCCCTCAAAAAAGATTATAATCTCTTGATACCAAATCCATTCCAAATGACTTAGTGATTTAAAAGTAAAAAATGATTATCAGCATGGGAGAATTTTTTTAAAAAGAATATTAAGAGAATATAGTAAGAGGTGGGAAGGTCCTTTTGAACAATAAGATACCATAAAAAATAAATATTAATACATGTGACATTAAAAAATTTCTGCAAAGCAGAAAATGCAAAAAATTAAAGTTAAAAAAAGTTAGAATTCAAACCATAAACTGGAGAAAGAAATATCTGCAATGAATGTATCAAGGACCTAATCATTCACTATAAGATCATTAGATTATTAATAAAAAAAAGATCTTAGATAATGTGCAAAGGTCATATATTAAAATGGATTAAAAAAGAAATCCAAGTGGTTTAACCACATAAAAGAATGCTCACTGTCACTGAAATTAAAATAATGAGTATCATAAATAAATAAAAATATCATTTTTCATCTATCAGGTAGATCAGATGACCCATCAATATCAATAAGTTTGATAATATGTAGGGATTTGGTAATACAAAAGGCATTTCCAGCATTCCCCATACATTGCTGGTGGGAGTATAAGTCTAACTAGCTTTAGAGGGCCATTAGGCTATGTTCTTCACAAATGCACATAATTTTAAAATTTGGTAGTTTAACTCAGAAATTGATTCTATTGATATTCATAAACACAGGTGCACAAGGAAACATAGATATTTATTGTGCTACTGTTTGTAGGAGCCTAACACTAGACAAAACCTAAATGTTTATCAACAGTGGGACTGGTCAAATAAATTATAAAATAGTTTTATTGGCTAATGGAATTATTAATATCACTGTTACAAAGAAGGTAGATCTATGTATGCAAACATGAAATAATCTTCCAGATACACTGTTTGGTCAGAAAGTGTACAGGATAGTGTACTCTTATTTGTGGCATTTCCAATAAACGAGTAAAGGATGAAATACTCTAAAAATCAAATCAGGCAATTGGCTATCACAATACATGCAAAACATAATTTAGTTCCAGAAACAGGAAAGAATCAAACATAACAATAATATGGTTTGAGCATTTCTAACCCAAAAATCTGAAATGCTCCTCCAAATCCAGAATGTTTTCAGTCCCAACACAATGTTCAAAGGAAATGCTCATTTTTCAATTGAATTATTATTATTATTATTTTGCTATTGGGTTGTTTGAGCTCCTTATATATTCTGGTTATTAATCCCTTGTCAGACAGATAGTTTGCAAGTATTTTCTCCCATTCTATGGGTTGTCTCTTTGCTTTGTTGATTGTTCCTTTGCTTTGAAGAAGCTTTTTAGCTTAATGTAATCCTGTTTGTCTATTTTGCTTTGGTTGCCTGTGCTTTTGAGGTCTTACACAAAAAATATTTACCTAGATCAATGTTCTGGAGTGTTTCCCCAGTGTTTCTTCTAGTAGTTTCATGATTTCAGATTTTAGATTTAAATCTTTAATCCATTTTGATTTGATTTTTGTGTATGGTAAGAGATAGGGGTCTAGTTTCATTCTTCTGCATGTAGTTATCCAGTTTTCCCAGTACCATTTGTTGAAAGACTGTCTTTTCCCCATTGTATATTCTTGGTGCCTTTGTCAAAATGAATTGGCTATAAATAATCCAATTAAAAATGTGCAAAAGTTCTGAATAGACATTTTTCAAAAGAAGACATACAAATGGCCAACAGGTATGTGAAAAAATGCCTAACATCACTAATAATCAGAGAAATGAGAATCAAAACCACAATGAGATATCACCTCATCCCAGTTTAAGTGGCTTTATCAAAAAGACAGGTAATAACAGATGTTGGGGAGGATGTGGAGAAAGTGGAACCCTTGTACCCTTTGGTGGGAATGGAAATTAGTGTCACCACTGTGGAGAATAGTGTGGAGGTTCTTCAAAATAGTAAAAATAGAACTATCATACAACCCAGCAATTCCATTACTGAGTATCCATCCAAAAGGAAGTAAATCAATACATTGAAGAGACATCTGTACTTCCATGTTTATTGTAGCACTATTCACAATAGCCCAAATATGAAATCAGCATAAGTGCCCATCAATGGATGAATGCATTAAAAACATATGGTGTATATATATACACAATGGAGTATTATTCAGCCACAAAAATAGAATGAAATCTTGTCATTCACAGCAACATGGATGGAACTAGAGGTCAATATGTTAAGTGAAATCAGCCAAGCACAGGAACACAGATATTGCATGTTCTCACTCATATGTGGAAGCTAAAAAAGTGGATGTCATTAAGACAGAGAGTCAATCGGTGGTTACCAGAAGTCAAGAGGATACGAGGAGGGGTGTTAGGAAAGAAGTTGATTAATAGGTACAAATATATGGCTAGGTAGAAGAAATAAGACCCAGTAATAGGACCCAGTGTGTAATAAATCTGTAAGGCAACTATATTTTACAGTAATCTATTGCACATTTCAAAATAGCTAGAGGAGAAAAATTTGGATATTTCTAGCATAAAGAAGAGTCAAGTATTTAAGGTGATGGATATCCTAAGTATACTAACTTGATCTTTACAATGTGTATGCATGCATTAAATTATCACATGTATCTCAAAACTATATATACCTATTATACATCAATAAAACATTATTTTTTAAAAATAAAATGGTTATGGGATTGTATTGAAGATTAAATAAGATAACAAGTAAAAGATGTTAACAAAGTTTTTTAAAAAAGGAATTGCTCACTAGAGCATTTTGGATTTGGGATTTTCAGATTAGGAATACTCAACCAGTATGTATTTTGCAAGTATTCCAAAATCTGAAAAAATCCAAAATCTGAAACATTTCTGATCCTAAGAATTTTGGATCAGGGATACTCAACCTGTAATACTCATAAGAATGTCATAGATAATATAAGAAAACATAGAAAATGATATTTTTTATAAACTTTGAGGAAGACTTCCTAAGCAACTACAAAACCCAGTTCTCCTACAGTTAGATAAGCTGACAGATTTCACTACAGGAAGATTTTAAAACTTTTGAATATCAAAAGACAGCATACACAAAGTTTTCAGAAAAGGAATTAGTAGGAGAAAATAGGAAATAGGAAAATAATAGTAAATGGTAATAGGAAAAATGTATAGAAGAGACACATGAATAAATCTGTATATGTGAAGAGCTCCTAACAAATCACTAAGAACAAAAGATAAACAACCCAATAGAACAGTAGTTGCAAAACCAAGTGCTGGCAGAGACCACACAGCTCCCTGGGGGAAATCAGTGGCCTGCTGCAAGAGGAGCCCCCGCCCACTGGAGGAGGAGCCTTTCTTCTGCTTTAGCCCTTTGTTGCCAATGGGGCCCAATGTTGTCAGAGCCTTCACATTTTCAAGAGAAGCTGGAAATATGGATTTAAACAACGCTAAGTATCCCAATTTCTAAATTTTGCCAACTGGTTTAATTTGAAAAGAAATATAAACCCTGTGCGGAATGAGCAAAACATATGTCTTTAAACTTTGTGGTAGAAAAATGTGAACAAAGGTTGTAAATAGGCCATTCATAGACGCACAAATGGCCAAAAGGAATTTGAAAATATGGCTAACTTTTCTTAGTCAGAAAAAGGCAAAATGAAATCGCAAGATATATTTTTTACCCATCATATCATCAAATTAGCTAGAATGAAGAAAAATGAATAATATTGATATATTATTCCTCAGCCTTTAAGGAAATGGGTAATTGTATATTCGGTTGTTAGGAGGTTAAATGTTGATATCATATTACTGAATGACAGGCTTTTGACACTATCAAATTTGAAATTTTAAGGCCATGCCCTTTGATTTAGTATTTCTATTTCTGAATATTTATTCTACAAAAATATTTTTACCTGTGTCAAAATACACATTTAGTATTCTTTGTTATATTGCTTATAGCTATGAAACACTGGAAAACTCATTCTCTATGAAAGGAGACTTGAGTTAAAGAAATTGTGGTTGAATGTGCACCATGTAATACTCCGTAGACTCTGAAAAGGATGAATTAGCTTTCGATGGTGTCGAAAAAGCTCCAAGGCACAGCGTGTGAAAAAAGCAAGTTATAGAACAGTACCTATATGACCTCACTTATGTGGAAAATTATTTGCAGGTATACATGTGTGTTTAAAAATGTATAGTGACCAGTCTGGAAGTCTCTATTCCAACTGCGAACTGTCTTATCTTTGGACAAAAGTGTGATTGATGGTGGTGGTAGTGTTGTAGTATGTGTGGGGTTATTACCTTTTTCTTTAGATAAGATTCAGCAAACTATCTGTAAGGGGCTGGATAGTAAATATTTTAGGTTTTGTGAGTGTATTAGGTAGGGTTCTCCAGAGAACCAGAGGAGATGGATTATGGGAGTTACACACGTGGTTACGGAGGCTGAAAACTCCCATGATCTGCTGTCTGCAACCTGGAGACCCGGGAAAGCCAGTGGTGTCATTAGTCTGAGTCCAGAGGTCTGAGAACCAGGAGCCCCTGTGTCTGAGGGCAGAAAATGGATGTCCCAGCTCAAGAAGGAACAGTTTGTCCTTCCTTCACCTTTTGTTCTATCTGGGCCCTCAACAGATTGGACGAGGCCTACCCGCATTGGTGGGGGCAGATCTTCTTTCCTCCATCTACTGATTTAAATACTAATCTCTTCTGGAAACACCTTCACAGACAAACCCAGAAATAATGTTTTACTAGCTATCTGGGTATCCCTTAGCCCTGCCAAGTTGATGTATAAAATTAACCATCATGATGCCTTAGTGGATACAAGTACAGGCTCAGAGTGGTGCCTGCACATGGCAAATGCTGGTGAGAGTTGCTGCTGCTGTTATCTAATGCTGCCCCCTGGTAATGGCGCTCGTCGATGTTCGCAGCCAGTGTGTAGCTCTCTTTGGCTGAAGTTAGTTTTCTTAGGCAAACTTAACACAGTTTACTTATTATATGGAATCTCCTAATTAACTTCCATTGTCCTACAAAAAGAACAAAGGAAGGAATGTGCATCCCTTGGGGAGGAGCACAGGGACCCTGCCTCAGGAGCGTGCACACTGGCACATCTCCACCTGAATAACACCCTGCCCCTCACAGCTGTGTTCTGAGACCCTAGATTTCTTTTTCAGTTCTCTGTATCACCAGCACATAGTGAGGAAACTGACACACATGAGGAGTATGAATCAATACTTTTGAACTGATTTAAACGTGAAAAACTCTCCAGCTATAAAAATACCTGGAAAAGCATGACATGATCTACACCGAGTTGATGGTAAAAAGTTTTAGGGTAAAAAACGTAAATATCCATAGAGTGGCAACTGAAAGAAAATAATATCCACAGTGTTAACCACAGCCACTGTGGGAGTCGGGGACTCAGGAGGCTCTGTTTTCTTGTCTTTTCTGTACTGTTAATTTTTCTGTAGTGAAGATGTATAACCGTGACAATGAAAGTAGAGTAAGAAACACAGCTCCTTTACCATCCGACCCCAGGGTGATCTCTGAAGGGCACCTGGTGGTTCAGCAATAAGTGATTGAAGAGATCCTACCAGAGGATCCTCTTGGAAGAGGGGTGCAGAGATAAGGGGTGTGCATAAGAGGGGTGGAGTCTGCAGAGAGGAGAGCAGAGCATGTTGCCTGCTTGTAGGAGCTGGGGACTTGCCTAACAGTAGGCAGGCTGCGGAGTGCCAGGGGACAGGGGGAGAGAATGGCTGAGTGTGAATGTCACTGGGCAGTGGCTCTCAGCAAAGGGTTGCATGTCTCACGGAAAGTACTCTCTTTTACAAAGACCTTTGGTTCTATACATTGTGTTTTATTTGGTGACATTTATTTATGGGGACATGCACTTTGCTGAATGATTTCTGTTGCTTTTTCCCTTTTTTAAACTTCTTGCCCAAACATGGTGCCCGTGGGCTGCTGTCCTGTGGGTCAGGTTAACTCTAAGAGACTTGTGTAGATGGGACTCCTGTGTTGGCCGAGCTGTGGGATGAGATGGGTTCTGGGACCCCTCTTAACACTAAAGCTCCATAACTCATTAGGGGTAGAAGCCTAGACCCCACATCTCACTCAGCTATGGTCCCATTTCTCTGACCACCATTAGAGCAAGAATGTCTTGGAAGGGGCTTTGAGTCTAAACTGTGATGACCATCCTCTCACCTTGCTTGATAATGGCGTTCCTTTGAGCTACGGGCACATCTGGATGAAGGTTGAGGCGCAGAAATGTTCCCCAGGTCAGAGGCATGAGTCTCCTAAGTTTCCCACGATGACCTTCTCTTCCTGGAACATGATTCCCTTTGACAAAGCTTTCTAACTTTTTTATAACAACATTTTTGTCTCCTCCCTGGAGCTCTACTGAGTTAAAATGCAAGCCAATTAAATGTCATTTAAGACCACGGAGACAATAAAGCTTTGAGGGCACATGTTGTCTATGAATCACCACTCCGAGGCCCCTTTGACCCAGAAAGGAGGGATGACATTGGGTTTTGATGTGGGTTCAAATTATCCTGTGATCCACATTTCTCCCTCTACTTTGAAGAGCCACATTAAAATGGTTTCTTGTTCTCTCCTAATCCCTATAGTATCTCAGAAAAAAGATCCAAGTGGACATGTTGGCTTTTAAAAATGCTCATTTTTTTTCATAATGTGATTGAATAAGAATTTCACACTTCCAAGTCAGAGCATTCCTTCTTAGACCTGACCCTGAAGAATGCAATCATTTATGTGGTCTGGGGTGGTGTGGAACTGGGTTATGTCCTGCTTCCATGAAGTACAGAACTTCCATAACCAAGTTGTACTGGCAGCAGTTATTGACAGCAGCTCTCTGTTGGCCTGCAGGTTTAAGGCCAAGCCTCTGTCTAGGAGTTTGAGAGCTTCCTGAATTTGTCTTGTTCTATTTTCCAACCTTCACCATGATGCCTTACAAAGAACTCCAAGCTCAAGTGGCCCACATGCACTGTTCTCTGAATAGGTCTTAGCATTCACTAATTCATTTATTCAACAAATGTTTATCTAGTGCTTATTGTTGCTGTGAACAAGACCATGTCATACCAGATTTCAAGGTACTTATAGTGCTAACTCTTCTTTTTTTTAACTCAGTGTCCCAAGTCTCTCTGAGCATGAGTGTTATTCCTTCCTCTGAGGCCAACTCAAATTTCATCTTTTGTGAGGTGCTTCTGGCTCATTTCACTTTAAACTTCTGACTACAAATTTCTATCAACTCTCAGCCACAATCCTGCATTTCTCTGGTAATTCACACCCACATCTTCTCTCTACTTCCACCTCTGCCTATCAGTTAATAACCTCGTCTCTTACATCACAGAGAAAACAGAAGCAAGGAGGGAATAACCCATTTTTTCCACCTACATATCTGTCAAAGATCCTACATTTGGATACATGCTGCCTACTTCTATCAAAGGCCAGTGGCCCCATTCCTCTTGCCTGCTTAAGGGATCTTTTCTGGCAAGGACTTCCCTTTGCTCATGAAAAATGCAGTTTACCTCTGTGCTGAATTGTTACCCTAAGCATTTGAATATACTGCAATAATTTTGAGTAGGAAAAAGAAAACCCTCCTTAGACCTCAGTTCTCCCTCAACTATGGTCCCATTTCTCTGTTCCCCTTTAGAGCAATAATGTCTGGCAATAGATGTCTTCATTTTCCTCTGCGTCTCTGGTAGCACACATGGGCAGGCTGTCATACTCTATTCTGCTGAAACCTCTTTTGTCAAGTCCCTGGTGGCTCTCAGTCCTCATCTCATTCCACGCCCCCCGTGAGTGTTGGACACAGTTTATCAATGGCTTCCTTCTCCTTTTTCCTTGGCTTCTCAGATGCCGTGCTCTCCTAGTTTTCCTCTCTTGTCTTTGGCTGCCTTTCTAAGGGTCTTGCTGACTCTTCATCCCCATGACCTCTCCGTGGTGCAGGGCCCCGGTTCCCTTCTCTGCACATTTCTGGTCTTAGTCCTATGAACACTTAGAACACCATATATGTTCTGATGACGCTCAAGTGCATATCTCCAGCCCTGCCTCGGTCCCTCTGCTGCACCCGACTCCAGATCCAGAGTCGTGTGTTTAGTTCTCCACGCTCCCAGGGTGGTTTCTGAACACTCTTGATCAGATGTCGTGATGAAATCCTTCTAACCACGCAATGACTTCCAGGCACATCCAGGTTAAATCAGACTCGCGCCCTCGCTGCTGTTTGCTCTAGCTGCACAGCTTCTTTGTAGTCCGTCCAGTAAACCAGGACACTTGTAGTTACCTCTACGGATCATATTAACTCCCTCACTTTACTTAGGTCTTGTCTCCTGTGTCACCTTCTCAGAGGGCTTCCTTAGCTGCCCCGTCTAAAACAGCAGTCCCCTGAACTCCCATCACACTCCATCCCCTGACCCTGCTTCAAGTTTCTTCCCTGCACGTACACCTGTCATTAGACAATGCACCTATTTGTTAATTGTCTGTCTCCTGCCCTAGAAAGTACATTCCATGAGGTCAGGGATTTTGTCTTGCTCATCCCCAGATCCCGTGTACCTAGAACAGTGTCTGGCACACAGTAGACCCTTAATAAATGTGTTGAGTGAACGTGTGGATGTTCCAGGCAATAGTGATCTTGCCTTTCCCCAAAGGGCTGCTGCATTTTTTAATCTACACACGTGTGGCCAGAAGTGCTGCCTTGTTGCCGCTTTTGTCCCTATGTTTTATTCTGCCAGCTCAGTGGCAGACAGTGCAAGACAGGGTCTCTGCCGTACTCTTACCCAGCACTATCTTCTGCACCAGTGAGCGTTCAATGTGTGTATGTTGATGTGCTAATGACTTAGGTTTTCCTTCCGATGAAAACATTTCTGAAGGAAGTTTTAGTAAATTTAAACCAAATCCTGGACTAAGGGAACACAAGTCCTAATTGATAAGTGGAAAATTATTCTCATGACTCCAACCGTGAGAGAGGGCTCTCCCCAGGGATGAAGCAGAGAGAAGCGTAAACCCAGATTCCAGTGTGCTGGGCTCCTGCTGCCTCCTAAGCACAGAGGGTCAGTTGCTCTTCACGTGTTTTAGGTTCCTGAGACCATACAAACGCACTTTCGTAAGTATCTCACTGAAGAACTGAGAGAAGGTTCCTGCTGGTGTCCCATGTCCAGCCTCCCCTGATTATTAAACGCCCTTGCTTCTCTATGCTTCACGTGCAGTGTTTTACTCGAAACTTCCCTCCTTGGATGACTCTGGAGTGTTTTGCTGCCCGTTAGTCCTCTCTCCCTGTTTGAGGTGGGCTTCTGCAGGGCAGGCACCAAGCCTTCCCCTTGGATGCAGGCAGAGCCACCCCAGCACCCAGGCTGGTACATAGTGGGCCATCAGAGCATGTTTATTGACTGAATGAGTCAGCCTAGAAATGCAATCCTGTTTAGGATAAAGACGGAACTGTTTGATGCCTTTGTTACTTAATCCCTTATGCTACATGCCATTTCCTCCCACTCAGGGGCAGCTGCCTGAGAGAGCACAGGCCCTGGTCTGCCACAGCTGAGAAGCAGCTGGGAATTGATCACCCCTGCTCTGGGAGTGGGCGTCCGGGCATCTAGTCCAGCCCTGCCTCCAACTAGCTGCATGTCTTCAGGTCTAGGAGTGCCTCCCAATCATCACCTACAGACAGACAACCAGTGAACGTGTGTCCTCTGGACAAAGAAACAGTCACACGACAGACGCTTTGACCTCTCACTTACCTGAAATGCTCAAGTACCAGGGTTATGAATATGCCCTGAAAAGGGCTTTTATTTCGAAGTTAAGAGTCAGGATAAATTTAAAATACCATTCACCTTGGGCCTATATTCCCTAAGGGACAACAAGAAAGCGTTTAGAAGCAAAACAAGATGCATAAAGGGACGGAGAAACTCTGTAACGTGTCTCACCTTGCCTTCAGCCAATGACACTTACACATTCATTCCACAAATGTTTATTGGTCACTACGTGCCCACCCGCCAGGATTGCTGTGGGACCTTGGGTGGTCACAGGTGATCAGATCTGTGAGGTCTTCACCCTTCTGGGGCTCAGATTGTTTGTTTCTAAAATGAAAAGTTAGAAAAGACGTTCTCCAAGAGCCTTTCCAGTTTAAAATGTCTGTGATTTTAATCAGCCAAGGAAACAGTTCCTTGCTTCTCCTTTATATATCTATTAAAATCTTGGGTAACTGAATTTAAACATTTTTTGAGATTTAACCAGATTTAAGTCCTGCAAAACTTCACACTTTCTCAGAAGATGAATAATGAGACATTCCGGTGATGGGGGAAGACGTGTGACTCTCTTTTGCTTAGCACTAAGCCACCACTAGGTAGGAACACATCAAATCCTTTCTGCTCATCTCTGAAACTGACCCGTGTCTTCACATATGGCTTCGTTTGAGGGACCGATTAATTTTTCATGCCTGTAATTCCGTGACTCAGCCCTGTACAATGACATGACTTTGGAAGGCCTGTCATACAGCCAATGATTTTTCACAAGTCCCGCTGTTACATGAGCAGCTGGGCTGCTATGGATGGGACTGCTCATTAGTTCTGACGGCCAAGCACAGGAAGCCCTGTGTTCTTAAAGGCCTTTCCCCCTATTTCTTCTTCCAGGGCTTCGCCACTTTCTACCCTTCTCAGCATGGTCCGTAAAATCCAGGGTCAACTATTCCTGAAGCAGCGTAGGGATTTACGAAGCAGGCCGAGAGAGCGAAAGGCTCCCAAGTTGATACATCTCAGGAAAGAATCCAGGTTCAAAATGGGTTTAGCATCTACCTTAAAAGAAAAAGAATTGTCCAGCGTGAGGAACGCTGATTCCCAGGGTTCGCATCACGTCTGTTAGCCACAGCGGCTGATGTCTCAGGAGAAAGGAGAGCTCCGTAGACCTGAACTGCGGCACTCTGTTCGGGAAGGAGAATGCAGACTCATAAGGCTGGCGCCTGTCAAGAGAAATTTTCTCTGCTTTGAAACAAGAAACATTTTCTCTTTTCAACGAATGTGTGATACACTTGAGGCTCCAATTCCCTTAGTTCAATGCCAACATTTTTCCTGTGTTTATCTATTTTCTGTCTCTTACATCTGGATTATGAGTCCCTGCTCTTAGCCCAGTACATGGTGCAGGGAAAGCTCTTAAGCGCTGAGTGGGCGTCTGGCTCTGTTCTCTAACACGGTGCCCTTTGCTGTGCTGACAGGATGTGCTTGTGTTTAGAGTGCGGAGTTTAGGCATGTTTATTCTCCTCTTGGTAATTTCCAGACATTAACCAAAGAGCAAAATCTACCTACACAAGTCAGTGGATTCTGGAGAAGAAATGTAATGAGCCTGACAATCAGGTCCTGAAGCTCTGGAGCTGCCCAACGATGGGGACACACTGCCTGTCATGAAAGTATTTCCTCTTCGTCCATTTCTCAAAGATTTATTAATGACCTATTGTGGGTCAGGAACTTTTCTGGGTTCCTGGGATATAAAGTTGGGTAAGATGTGGTCCTTCCCCACAAAAGGAGGATGATAGATGTAGGATTGCATGCTTACAAAAAAAAAAAAAAAGAATGTCCAATTAGATTTGTATTTCAGATAAACCAGGAATTAGTATTTTCATGTAAATATACTCTGTGTAATATGTGAGACATACTTATACTAAAAAAATTCCTAGTCTATCTGAAATTCAAATTTAACTCGGTATCCTGTATTTTATTCCCATATTACAGTGGCACCCAGTGTGGTAGTCCTATGAACAGAATGTTATCTGAGTTCAGGGGAGACAACCTGATTCTTCCTGAGCAAGGAAGAGAAAATTTCTCAGTGCTATTCAAACAGTAGGTATTAACTCATTTAATCTCTCATAATGGTTGTCACTATTACCCCATTTTTCAGATGGGGAAACTGAGGGCCAGAGGTTAAGTAACTTGCCTAAGGTCACTTAGTCAGTAAGTGGCTGTCCTGGAATTTGAACCCAGGCAATCTGAGCTCTTGGTCCATACTTAATCACTATGCTATACTTACATCGCTGCTCCTAATAATCCATTGTTCTAATTTATTTATATGATTTGCTCTTCAGAGTGTTTTTGTATCTCTTAGCTTAAATCTCTCCTGTGATAGATGGAAGGACTGAGAAACTCAATCATGCATCTCACCTTGCCTTCAGTCAATGAGATTTATGTATTCATTCAACAAATATGTATTGAGCACTCTGTGCTTTATCATAATATTGTTAGATTTGGTATCATTATTCCTTGGTATAAATTGGGACACAGAAATTAAGTAAATTGCCCTTAAATAGCAAATATGTCATCTGAACCAGACCTGGAACTCCTAGACCAGCTCCCGAGTCTATGACAGAATCCAGTTCTGCATGGTAAGTGCCTATTTCTCATTCAATAAAGTGAGGACAAATGGAAATCAATGAATTCAGAGTCTGACATGATGATCTTATCATTCATGTCAAGTATAGAATCACCTTCCTTTTAGGTTTTTAAAAACAGAAATGACCTTCCTATGGGGAGAAGTCTGCTGTAGTGGGGGGCCTCATCCCTGAGTGGCCATCAGAATCCCCCAGGGGCTGTTTGACCACCGATGTCTGGGCCCCACCCCCAGATATTCTGAGGCCGCAGGTCTGGGGGGTGGCTCTGAGCATTTCTTACCAGTTCCCAAGAGATGCTGATGCTGGGGACCCAGGGACCACATGTGGAGAAGCTCTGGTGCAGCAAAAGGAAGGGTGGGTGACATCAGAAAGCCTGGCGTCTGAGTCCAGCTTCTTGACCTTGGCCAAGTTACAGAGCCTGACTGAGATTGTTTCTCCATCTATAAAATTAGGCTTTTGAAGTGCTTCTGAAGATTAAATGGCATAAAGTAAAAATAGTTTGTTTTTTTCTTCTTCTCCTTTGGAGACAGTACAGCTGTGCACCTGCCCCACTCACAGAGGTAGAGGATGGCTGTTTTCACTGCTCTAGCCTGTTATGTCCGAGAAAAGGCCCCCAACTGACCAGTGATGGGGGGAGAGGGAAAATTCTATTTGGCTAGATGTTTGGCCTGGAGACGCCCATGGCCGGGCAGGGGTGCACCTTGTGGCCCTGCAGGACACTGCTGGGAGGTAGGGCACTGCACTCTTGGCTTCGTTTGGGTTTCCCAGAAGCAGACTTGAGACCTGGTGGACACAATGTGTCTAGGAGGCAACCCCAGGAAACACTGGCAGGAGAGCAGGAAGGGCGGCCGGAAGGCAAGGAGGCCACTGAGAGCCTTGTCCATCAAGCTGGTCACCTCGGCGGGTATGGGGAGTGGGTGCCTCCTCCTGCTGGGAGAACTCTGCCTTTCTTTAGAGGCTTATACCTGGGGGTCATTCCTCTGTCACTTCCTGCCGGTGGAGAAAGCCCTCCAGTGATGGGCTGTTGGCTGGCGCAGGCAGTGGCAAGGACTCAGGGTCCGGACGGGCGTGGCCAAGCCCCTCTGTCCTCCTGTCCTCTCGCCAAAGCTCTAAGGTGCCCCCTGTAGTGGCCGCGTGCCACATCCTTCAGATGCGCTGGACAGAGCTGCTTGTCACACGGCCGGTGGTGCAGTGACTGGAGGAGCGCATTTCAATCACTCGTGTCTCAGCCACAGCCTCTGGTGACGCCAGAGCCTTCCTCGAGTCACCTCGGTCCAGGCTCGCTGTCACCGGTTGTTCCCTGCCTGCCTAGGAGGTGCTTTTTCTTTATCACAGGCAGTTCGTCGGGCGCCCCCTGGCGTGTGCCACTGCACGTGTCTCGAAGATCTTGGCGGGCTTCTGCTCTGGGAGCTGTCAGGGCGGTGGGGAGGACCCTCCCGCGTCTCCGCGTCGCGCATCACCTGGTCGCGCGTTGGGAGACACCTGCCGTGTGGTGCGTTGGCCCTAGCGCTTCTTTCCGGCAGCTGGCCTCGCATTTTTCTATTTAATGAGGCACACAGACAGGTGCATTCTTTTCATCATGACAGTGTATTGCTTTCGCTTGGCAGAGACCTGTACAATACTGCGCACTTGGGATTCCTCTTCGTATTTTCGAGGCAATTAGTATTATCTACATTTTCCAAAACAAGAAACAGAAACTCAGAGTGGTTCAAAGAAGCAAAAAACAAAAGGGGTCCAATGGCACAATGGTTAGGTTAAGGTTATCATTAAGCACTTGAGTTTAAGGATTTATAAAACCATCCAAAGCCATGTTGGCATATAACAGATGTGCCATAGCTACCACGGTCCCTGTGAAAATGCACCTCGCCGCCTCCAGCCGCAGGCTGTGAGTGGCCAGTGGCCCAGCTGCTGGCTCTAAATTCCATCGTCATGTTAACACCGAGGCCAAGATTCCCAGGGGCTGTTCCTGCCATGACTGAGTGTGGCAGGGGTGTTGAGGCAGGCCCATTCTCGGGAGGCATAGCACCCCGCTGATGCCCAACCCCTAGTGGACTGGCCCAGCCTTCTTTAGAGCACATAGCAGTCTAGGAGGCTTCTACCTATCCTTTCTCTCCCCTTCACTCAGGGACTGTATTATTCTACAGGGAGCCTCCAAAATGGCCCAGATGACCCCCACCTACTGCTATGCACACCCTTGCATGGCCCCTCCTACACTGTGCCTCAGTTAATCTGTGTGATTGTTTATGAATAAATTATCTGTGTGACTAGAATATGGAAGAAGTGATGATTTGTGACTTTTGAGATTAGGTTATAAAAGACTACAGATTCCATCTTGGGCTCTCTCTCTCTCTCTGTGTCTCGGATCACTTGCTCTGAGGGAAGCCAGCGGCCATGTTTGGAGGATGCTCAAGCAGCCCTGTGGAGAAGCCCACGTGGCAAGGAACTGAGGCCCTCACTCCTACTGAGACCTGCTGACAATCATACCGTATGAGTGAACCTGGAAGAGATTTGAGAGCTTCCAAGTTACAGGTTACAGCTTGGCTGACACCTATGAATATCGTTATTTATTTATTTATCTTTTTGCCAATGTATGCTTCTGTATGTATCATAGAATTGGTTTTTGCATTGTAATATAATCTAAAGATCATTTTTCTTTAATAGATGAATTAATTTTACAAGTGAAGACATTTGGTCTTGGTTCTGTCCTTTAGTTCATTGAGCTTTCTACTTTGATAGTTATTCTTTAGATTGTTCACTAAATTGTTGATTTTCCTTGATCTTCGTGTGTGTGTGTAGTTTTGATTTTTAGGAATGTTTGTATTTGTGTTGTGGTACTTACCACTATGTTCATATTATTATGTAATAACTTTAGTCCTCTTTTTCTTTAGCTATATATTATTCCCACCTAAAATGGTGCAATATAATTAGTGTTTCCTCTTCCCTTCCTTCTCTCCTCTACTAGTAAATATTAATCAATAATACTATATTTCTTAGTATTTACTTTCATACTGTTAAATATGCTTAGACTTTTATGATGTGATTTTTTTGGCTTTAAGTAAAATTCTCTGACTCCCAGTTATTACCTATGAATGAAGTGGTAAATTTCTTTCTGAATCAGTGCACACTCACTTTTCCCCCTTTCCTTTCTAAGTTTCTGTCAGCATGTATAATATTTACATATTATTTTGTCACCCCAATTTCTAATCCCTAGTAGGTTTCAGCCTTAGTCCTAAAATTATTAATAAATACACTCAATATTGATTGCCAGTCCTTCTGCTCTCAGATACGAGCCCATGTCAGCTCTTGCTTGACTACTGTTCAATCTGCTAGAAGTGTCTTCAAGAGGGATATTGGGAATGATATTATTTGAGGTTTTTCATGTTTAAAACAATTTATCTGTAGCTCTTATTTCTGTGGGCAACTTGGATGGATCTTGGGCCACACTTTCTTTCTTTGAGTATCTTATAGATATTGTTTTATAATTATTTAGCATAAATCTTTCTGTGGCCAGACAAATGTATTCCTTTATAAGTGATTTTCTTTTTTGCTTTTACCATGATATGCCTCGGTGTTGACCTTTCTGGATTAATTTTTTTCCTAGCAAAAAGTGACTCTTATATAGATGTCAATCTTCTTTAATTTCAGGAATATTTCTTGAATTATATATTTAAATTTGCGTGTCTCATTGTTTTGGTTTTCTTCTTCAGAAAACAGTTATAAATTTGTTTAATCGTCTTTGTCTGTCTTCCAGCCATTCTATTTTTCTTTCTAGTTCTTTTTATTTCTCTACATATCCATTTCATTGTATTCTGTTTTCTCATTTCTAACCACATTTTTTTTTATGTTTTTCTCACAATATCTGATCTCCTTATGCATCTTCCAATTTTTTGTCCCAATTTGTGATGAATCTTTTCTTCTACTTCTTTCTGAATTCTGCCAAATTCACAGTTCATCTGTATTTGTTTCACAATATCTACTCTGAATCCTTGCATTTCTGTTTGTGGTCTTTCTTACTAAAGTCTGTTGCTTCGATAAGTTTTTTACATTTGTTCATGTAGGATCTCTATATCAATGTTATGTAGTTCTTTTAAAAAATTTTATTATGTACTAATGAATTGATTGGCTTTTTATGAGCCAGCTATTTGCAGGAGATTAATATGTGTGTGTGTGGAGGAGTGTTGAGAACTGGAGTGTGGGAAGGGAAGGACCAGGTTAGTTTTCTAAACTTCACAATTCAAAGGCTCTCTCAACTCTGCCACCACAAAGACAGAGTGCTTCCTGCAAACATGGATCCCATATGTGACTCGTTGTTGCCCCATTTTGCCTGCTTCTCTGAACCACACAGAGTCTAAGAGTGTTTTGGTACTGGTGTTACTTATTCCAATTTTATCAACCATTGTTACAAAGAATGGATATAGTCTTTCCCTTCTAGGGTGAGTCACTTATGTTGACAGCATAGCACATATTTTTAATGACACATTCTGAGTTGTGCCTCTGCTGAGTCCTTTTCTACTTGCTTGTGCTTTTTCTATGGCTTTCCTTCCACATAGCATTCATTTTTGACATTTCTCTTTGATATTATATCATCGGGAAATTATTTATTTTTACTAGTTATACTAAAAATTGAGCTTGAAGTATTTTTTGTTCTTTTGCTTTTGTTTGATTTCCAGGACTGGTATTCTTTGTAACCAACAGCATAAGCTAGCAAGATGACTGTGTGAGATAAGACCAAGGTGTTATCTCTGTTTATCATTTAATTTCTTGTGACTAGCTAACTGAGACCATTTAGTTAGCAAAAATAAGCAAATGAATAAATTGGTCTGGCAAAATTGTCATAATATGCACAGTCGATAAGTGTTTGCACTGAATTTATTAATTCAGTTTTACAGCAGCAACAATAATAATAACAAAACACTAGCAGCATTGACAAAATTACAATGTGGAGATTTTACTTTTGAATTCATGACCATAGTCATCCTTCTACCTTTTATTATAATTTCTTACTCAAATTCACAAAAGATCACAAAAACTGATTTTGATGCCATTTATTAATGCTGTGAAATATTATTTTGGAAAAATGTTATATCATATCTAGTGCAACTGCTATATTTTAAATGTATCTCCTCCAAAATTCAGATGTTGAAATCTAATGGCCAATGTGATAGCATTAAGACTTGAGGCCTTTAAGAGGTGATTAGGCCATGAAGGCTCCTCCTTCATAAACTGGGAAAGGCCCTTGTAAAAGAGGTTTCATGCAGTGTTCAGCTCTCTTGCCCTTTTGCCTTCTGCCACGTGAGGACACAGTATTCCTCCCCTCCAGAGGGTGCAACAACAAGGTGCCATCTTGGAAGCAGAGAGCAGCTCTCGCTGAAAAACTGAAAGTGCTGGAGCCTTGATCTTGGACTTCTCAGCCTCCAGAACTTTAAGACAATAAATACCTGTTCTTTTGGGTTTTTTTTTTTTTTTTTTTTGGTGCAATGACTCAGAATTTCTGTTCTTTGTAAATTATCCAGTCTATGATATTCTGTTACAGCAGCATAAACAGACTAAGACAGTGACTAAATATACCTCTGTTAAGGCTATTGCCTATCTAATGCTATTTTCTTTTTAAAGTTTTGCAACTTGGCAAAGTCCTTGGGGGGTATTATATT
>RJWJ010031487.1:0-19154 GCA_004363605.1 Indri indri
ACAGGCCCAGTTGGAGGGCTGGTGGTCTCAAACAGCTTAAACTGGACAAGAGCTGGCCCCTAGTTTCTGAAAAACAACTTTAAGCAACCATTACTATAGCAATCCACAATGAGAGATCTTATCTATAAGGAAGCTACTGGGAGTTTAGTTTTGTATTGTTTGGCCATGTGACTTTGTTATGGTACGGAGTGCGAGAAAGACCACCTTGAGGCCGAATGAGCCAAATTGTGAGTCTTTATTAGCTGGCCAGCGACTACCCTCTGCGCCACCACAGACGGCTACACAGAGAGCAGCCCAGAGCCGAAAAGGGGAGAAGACTTTATACTAATTTGGAGGGGGGCTACGTGACATTAAACATGACATAGTGGAACAAAAATAATCACATCATACATTTCATAGCCACGGGGTCTGGGACCTGCCTCAAACCACCTGCCTGGCCTCGGGACTGATTACAGTCTTTGAGCAAGCAAGGTTACAGAAGCAGATAGCATCAGTTACGGCAGGGAGCATTCTTTCTTGGGTGAGGCAAGTACAGTAAATTTTACTACAGACAGCTGGGGGGCTTACACAATCAGTTACAAGGTCATTGCTTACAGAGTACAGATTTTTCTATTAGGGCGAGGTTTACAAAGTACAAGGTTTTTACTCTATTGACAGGAATGAGTCTTGAAACAGCGTTTTCATAATAACTGTTCATATTTTTGAGGCCTAGTACTACAACTTTAAGTTATATAGGTTTTAAGTGATTAAAAGCAAGCAAGACAGGTTAAATTTGGCTGGCTTAATCAGGTTAGCCCTCGGTTTCTTTAGTGCCTGCAGAGGGAGAGAAGTATCCAACGGCAGGAACCATGCCCAGAAGTGCCAGATGCGCCAAGCAGCAAGGTGAGTGTTCTCAACAGAGCTGAGAGCATTGCGGAGAAGAGTATGTCATCTTGTCAAGTTCGTTGTAAGTACGCCATGTCTTAAGGCTTATAAATCCCGGTTCCTGGCACAAAGGCAGGACCTAAAATTTTAGCCATTCTTATCATTTTAATTATTTTTTTTAAATCTACTTTTCTGCTACTTGTGAGGTAGGCATCACAAAATGGCAGCTCAGAAGCTACATCTGGTCCACAGTTGTGTTTTGTTTGAAAATTCGTGTTAATCTGTCCAGTTTCCTACAGACCATATGACTCCCTTCTGATTTACTTCTCACTGGTTCCCCCTTGAACATTGCTTGCCAGGTCTTTGTAGGCGATTTAGGTTTGACCTCTACTAGACTAAACAAACCCTATGGAAGGGCAAGGAAGGGTTAAACCAAGATAGGATTCCGATATCTTTTCAAAAAGAGAAGAGTGGAGGACTTCAGGAAAGAAGGAGAGATCTGCGCGAGTGTGTAATTCTAGTTGAATGTTAAAGCAGGTAGGTAGAAGAAAGAACAGGAAAAAAATCTATAATCGTAGTAGCCAGAATCAAAAGAGATACACGTGTAAATTCATAGCTCCCTGGTCCATAGTAAAGTTGTTTTTTTTTAAAATTAATTCTGAGTTAAAAGAATCACTACATTGTTAAGTATTATTTCACTTTTTAAAAATAGAGAAATCAGGAGGGTAAGGCAGGAGGATCTCTTGAGCCTAGGAGTTTGAGTCCAGCCTGGGCAATATAGCAAGACCCTGTCTCTAAAAAAAAAAGAAAGAGAGAGAGAGTTAATAAGCATAATGCATTTGGAAAACAATTGAAAAATCTTGAGTTTTAGAGATAATAATAATACAAACTAAATAAAAAAATATTAATATAGCTATTTGACTAACAAGGACAGGAAATGCATTTAGATTGCTCACACTAGTATATAACAGGTGCTCGATAAGTCTTTGTCCAGTACATGAATGCACACATGCCTGAATGAATAAAGTTCATTCATTATCTTCAAGATGAAATTGTTCAGGCCCTGCAGATGTCACATCTTAGGTATAAATCTGTCTTGTGATCATAATGTCTTGCACTAAAATAACACTTGAAACCTATAAGGATGAACATGTCACTGTACTCCAGCCTGAGTAACAGAGCAAGACCCTATGTCTAAAAAAATAATTTTTTTAAATAAATAAAAATGAAAATAGGTGAAGATCCAAATTGGCCATCACCAGGGTATTGGAAAAATGTATGGGAATAAAAAGTTTTCTTACTCTTGGAGAAAAGTTAAAAGAGAAGAGACCTCAGGTTAAAAAAAAAAAAAATGATAAGGCCAGGCGCGGTGACTCATGCCTGTAATCCTAGCACTTTGGGAGGCCGAAGCAGGAGGATTGCTTAAGGTCAGGAGTTCGAGACCAGCCTGAGCAAGAGTGAGACCCTGTCTCTACTAAAAATAGAAAAATTAGCAGGTGTGGTGGCATGCGCCTGTAATCCCAACTACTTGCGAGGCTGAGGCAGAACTGCTTGAGCCCAGGAGTTAGAGGTTGCTGTGAGCTAGGCTGATCCCACGGCACTGTAGTCTGGGCAACAGAGTGAGACTCTGTCTCAAAAAAATAAAAAAATAAAAAAATTAAAATTAAAATTAGAAACATAATAATGATAAACTACCTATTATTGTATTATCCTGGATGGAGCTGGAGCCCATTCTTCTAAGTAAAGTATCACAAGAATGGAAAACAAACACCGCATGTACTCACCACCAAATTGGGGCTAATTACTCAACACTAATGTGCACATACAGGAAGTAACATTCATAGGGCGTTGGGCAGGTGGGGGGAGAGGGGAAGGGTAAATCCACAACTAATGGATTCAATGCACTCTGCGGGATAGGCATGCTTGTCAGGTGGTGCAAAGGCAATTTATGGAACCACAGTGTAATACTCAGAAATAAAAAACTATATATTATCTCACAAATAGGAAAAAAAAAGATTACAAAGAAAAGGACAATTAAATAGTTATATCATCAAATGAAGAGGTTTGAATAGTCTGTTATCATAATAATCATTACACTGTTTTAAAATTATTTATAGCTGTAAATATTTCTTCCTAAATTTTATGATGTTGCAGGGAAACAGTCACAGACAGCAATAAATAAACACACAAATTCACAAATTAAAAATAAAAGTTATTGTAGACTTCAGATCTAAACATTTTGTAAAGAAATATATCCTGACTTGCCAACATCAGCATGTCTTCCAGTTATTGTAGTTTTGTTAAAGAGAGGAAAAGGGAATTATCCTCAGAGATGACTAATTGTTCAGGGAAATGAATCCTTCCAGAGGAATGTTAAGAAGGAAATTGCTTAGTATCAGATTTTTAAATTGCTAAAAGGCCACCATCTGGCTAGGCATTGTTTCATCCCTGCATGTGGTCACCTTAAATCCACAAGATGGAAAATCTTAAAGCCTTTTATAATAAGCTCTAAAGTGCAGTATGCAGCATTAATAAACAGAAATTAGTAGAATTGAGATCATTTTATTATATCTTCAAACAGTTTTTGAGCATCTGCTACACTGTGCACCTCATTGAGGATGCAAAGAAATGGGACACACAGTCCACACCCAAGAGAAGCGCTCAGATCCAGGGAGAGACCAGGCAGGAGGGTAAAAAGATGCTTACAATGGATGTGGCTGGGCAGCTTGGTGGTGCGTACCTGTAGTCCCTGCTATGGGGGAGGCTGAGGCAGGAGAATTGCTTGAGCTCAGGAGTTTGAGACCAGCCCGGGCAACATCGTGAGACCCCATCTCTTAAAAAAATTAGATGTGGTATCATCTGAGTAACAGGTGGTCAAGACTCAGAGGAGAGAAGATCTAAAAGTTGATATTATGGATGAGATGGATTTGGTTTGGGTCTCAAAAGTGGAGTTGTCACAAAGTCACAGATTAAGAAGGAATGTTGAAGCCATTCCCAGCATAAGTAAAATTAAGTTTAGGCAGCACTGTGAAAAGTGAGTTGTAAGTTCAGGAACACTTTGTAATAGCAAATCTAATCACACAAGTATCTTTATGAATGCAATTACATGTGCATAAAAATATTAGATGGTAATTCAAACATCTTAAGCTCGCCCAGCTGCTTTTGGGTAGATTTCTTTCTCCTTTCTATATTTTCTAAAAATATTTTGCAATATTTTTATTTATACAAGCAATATATACTCAATGTAGAAAAAAACAAAATAAACAAAAATGAAAGTCAGCTGGGCACAGTGGCACATGTCTGTATTCCCAGTGACTCAGAATGCTGAGGTGGGTGGATTGCTTCAGCCCAAAGTTTTCAAGGCCAGATGGGGCAACATAGCAAGATCCCATCTCCAAAAAAAGAAAAAGTAATTTCAATTCTGAAGTTACTACTATTAGTATTTTCATATATAATATTGTTAAATTGTTCTCAATAAAGTTATATCAATGTATACTCTCACCATAAATATTATTTTTATAGACAAGTATATCTAATTAAAGTATTTTTGAAAGGAAAAATGTTTGTCAAGGTCATTTGGTTAATTCTAAATTAAGTGTGATTAAAATCATGGTCTTTTGAGTATTAGTGAATTAGTGATCTCTGGAACCAGATGGAAGAGAAAGTATAACTTCGGGTTATAAATCCTTATTTTCTTTCTAGACTCATCATTGGAAGAAATGCCCTTTATAAAGAAATTGTTAATGGCTACAATGAGAATGAAATTTGCCAAAATTTTGACTTTAAAATTGTGATGGGACCAGGAGAGGTGGCTCACGCCTGTAATTCTAGCACTCTGGGTGGCTGAGGCAGGAAGATTGCTTGAGGTCAGGAGTCGAAGATCAGCTTGAGCAAGATTGAGATTCCGTCTCTACTAAAAATAGAAAAAATTAGCCAGGTGTAGTGGCACATGCCTGTAGTCCCAGCTACTCAGGAAGCTGAGGCAGGAGGATCACTTGAGCCCAGGAGTTTGAGGTTGCTGTGAACTAGGCTGATGTCATGGCACTCTAGCATGGGCGACAGAGCGAGACTCTGTCTCAAAAAAAAATTGCGATAGGGAAGGAGAGTAGAAGGCAGAAAAATAATGTCACTCATTCAAACAATTTTATACTTTGAAATCAGTGAAAACAAAATTACCCCATGGTGGCTTTATTGTATAGGCCTTGCAGCCTCTGAAAGAGATGCTCAAGGGGCTGGGACTTCCAGGAATTTAAAAAAATGGGAAGTAAGTGGGAAGATTTGGGGATGAGAAGGAAGAAAAGGCTGTTTATGGGATAAGAGTTGCATCTGGATAGGTTAGTTCTCTTTGGGAGGGGATGGGGTATTTATTTATTTGTTTTTTATTTTTAGCTGAGGGACCAAGAGGACAGGAAAAGAGATAGCTTAACATCTGTCCTCATCTGGGTTTGAGCCTTAGGGATAAAAGAAGAGAAAACAAAAAACTGATGGAAGTGATTCCATGATACTTGGCGGGATTCTGGGCAAGATCTGAGGGCCCAAAACTGATGGAACTAACCCTTCTTGAGACTGGGATTTGGCCTAAACGAAACCACTTTGGAACCAGGCTGGAGTGCGGGGGTGTCATCATAGCTCACTGCAACCCGAAACTCCTGAGTTCAAGCAATCTTCCTGCCTGAGCCTCCCAAGTAGCTGGGACTATAGGTGCACACCACGCCCAGCTAATTTTTCTATTTTTAGTAGAGATGGGGTCTCACTCTTGCTCAGGTTGATCTTGAACTCCTGACCTCAAGCGATCCTCCTGCCTTGGCCGCTCAAAGTGCTAGGATTACAGGTGTGAGCCACTGCATCCAGCCAGTTGTATGCTTTTTATCACATGGTTCTATCAGATTTAATTTTAAGATTTTCCTTTTTGTCGTATATTCAGGCTATTTTGTATTATGCAATCATAAATTATGATATAATGAATATCCTTCATGATACGTGTTTGAGCACATTATTATTTTCTTAGAATAAAGAATTAGAAGGGGAATTTGGGGGTCAAAGAATACACAGTTTTCAGGTTTTTAATAGCACTACAAATTATCCTCCAGAGGCCTGTGTCCATTTATACACCCACCAAGAGGGAATGGGTGTTTGCCCATATCCATTTTAACAATAAGCATTGTTATGATAAACACATTTTATAGGTGAATATCGATGCCTTTATTTTTAGCCTATGTTTATTATTAATAGTAACGTTAGATATACTTTCCTTTATTTGTTGGCCATTTGTACTTATTTTTAAAAATCATTTTTAAAAATTTTACTGACTTTTAATATGTAGAGGACAAAAAGAGGTAATAAATCCTAAATTAGAAGATAATATGTAACATAATTTTTGGTGTGCTTTTATATATAGAGAAAAAAGAAAGGAAAGAAGAAGGGAGGGAGAAAGAACTGTCTTTCCATTTCAAAAATTACATTTCTTTAAAAGCTTCCTCCTGAAACTTTAAAAATTTTAAAAGCTTCCTCCTGAAACTTTAAATACTTTAAAAGCTTCCTCCTGAAACTTTAAAAACTTCCTCCTGGTGTGCATATATGTGTTTGTGTCTGTGTGTGTGTGCGTGTGTATGCACATATATGTATGTTCTGTTGTCCCGGGGTTTGGGTCAGGGATGCCCAAAGCTGGCCTGCAGACCAGTCACTGTAGTCCAGGACCCTAGAATATATTGCTTGGTGACAGGACGGTGCTGTGTTGACACTTAGTCCTACCTTCTCTGCTTGCGAATGTAATAGATTGGGCTACAGATACAGTTTTGTTGAGTTGCATACAATATTATCTTATAATTTGAACAATCTCTGCCTGTGTAATTTATGGACTTGAGCCTACGGAGGAGGATTCCATGAGAACACAGAGTTTTGCTGCTTTTCCTGCATATCACTAAGGGAAGGAAAGAGACGAACCATTAACTGAACACCTATCGTTTATTCAGTTGCCATTAGAGGTTGGTGTTTCTCATCCGAACTTTTTCTAGTTGAAGATCATGAGGCTCAGAGAAAGCGAGTATGCAAATCACCCAGGGTTCCAGGGGCGTGAGTGGAGCGGCCCTAAAACCCAGCACTCTTCTTTAAACCAGCAGCTCTTAAATGCCAGCCGTTCATGGGCTGGTTTCAGACACTTCGTCATATCTGAATACCATATTCTTAATAATAAGCATTTTACGTTAGGTCGATAGCTTTTTCAACTTAAAATATTTATTTAAAAAGGAAAGTTCATTAGTACCATAAGTGGAAATCTAGGATCAATGGTCATAAATAGAAGGTAAGTATAAAAAGCTCCATGGGCAAAATGCTTGTCCTCTAGTTCATCCTGAGGCTGTTTCCACCCCATTGTGATTTTTAAATAGCTTTCTGTCTCTGGTGGTCAACTCCCATTTACCACACTGCGCCAATCCTTCTAAGAACTGAAGTCTGCTTAGCAAATGTCTGAAGGCCATATGTCTCCAAGCTTGGCCAGAAGCCCCCGCATCCCACCTCCAGGGCTGTAATATCATCCCCGTAGATAAACATGCATGCTTTGGGAAACTCCGAAACAGGATGCTTCCTGTCCCTCCCTTCCAAGAAAAAATACTAAAACCCAAATACTGTTGAGGACTCAAAATACAAATAGTTCAGTTCTGAGATGTATGAATTGCCCTAGTCACTCAGTAATGACTTTGGAAAAACATGCAGGGCTGATGTATCCTTTTTTTGCAGATAACGTTTCTCTTCCAAAGTTCTCGGCAGTGACACTTACTTATTTTTAGAGTCTTGTGGCTAGCACACTAGCCTGGGGCACGATTGATCTGTTCATTTCTGCCCTCTTTAGTGTAGAAGGCAATTGCTACAGTTGAATCAACTGTGCCATGAACCAAACTAGTTGCCACCAGCACAAATGGTTTAGTGGTGCCTTGGGCTTTTATTTTGTGGACAGGGTCATCATTTCTGTCTGGTTCCATTCAGAAACTGAGAGGAAAAATTTTTTGTAGCTGCAATGAATTTTCTTTGGATTGTAAATTGTTAAGTGTTGATTTTCTTACTGAAAACCTCTTTGGGTGGTAACGTTTTTGGGTGCTAGACCTAGGCTGTTCCATTTGGATATGCAGGTCTCTAATTCCTGTTCTAAGTGCCGGTGACCTTATTTTAAGAGTTGCTAGATTGCATCCCATTGGAACCTATAATTCATGGCAGCCGAGTTTCCAAGTTTCTTGTTCTTGGCATAGTATCCCTTCTTTTTTCTTTCTTATGTGGAATCTTTTTAGAGTTTTTAAAAATGATTTTTTTTTTTTAAAGTAAAAACAGAACCAGGAAGGGAGGAGAAAAAGACCCTAATTCTAGGAGGAGCAGGGCTTAAAGTATTGGGCTAGGAATAAGGAGGGAATTCTTCAGGAGACTGGAAAACAGAGAAGCATTAAACGGCAGTTGCAAGCAATAAATTTTATCACTGTTATTGCTCAGTGTGATGCCAATATATTAGTCACTGTAAACAAACAATCTGTCATCCATGTCTAAGGCTCCCTGGATGTTTTTTTGCCCCAGTTATTTGCTCTTGTCAGAATTAAAAAGTTTTGAGGGCATTTTTTAAAAACCACATTGGGAGGTAGGAACATGGGAGTTGCTAATGAGGAAAACAAAGACACGAGCCAAAACCAAACGTGAACAAGTGCAGGACAAGTGCAATGGGAATGGTTGGATAGACTTACCTCTCAGAAGTAGGAGAGAAACTGTTGAGAAGTTGTTCTTGTGGACAATGTCCAAATGGCAAAGGAGATATTTTAGTGTGGAAGCTCCATAGGTATGATGTGAGGAGCTATTTACTGACCTTATGAGAAAAGCAGTGACTAATTCACACCATGCTTTGAAAATAATGGCTGGAAAACTCTTTTTTTTGAGAACTTGGAGTCCTATTAATGGAAGAGTTTTAGCTATTCTGAAAATCGAAAAGAATAGTTCTTTTGCTTTTAACAATTTTGCCTTTAATATCCTTATAAACATATTTCTCTCACTTTATTTTAGATTATAAAAGCACTCACTGGTTAACATTCCCAGGCATCTAACGCTCCTCCAGTTTAATGAATCAGTGATTATTTATTGGGCTTTCGGAATGCTTCTTAGATCAGACTGATTTTACCCGTTTCTGATGCTCAACCTTTACCACATTTCTGTGATCTTGACTTGGTGACAAATTACAAAGTCAAGAACATGTTCTACCTATGAGATTTCCAGTTGTCCCCGGCTCTCTGGGTGTCCGTGGCCATTGGTACCTGAAGTATCATGCCCAATCTGTTAATCGCTGGAAGCCTTAATGATATCACCTGTTTTCTACCCTAAGACAGGTGGATCAAAAAAAGGTGTTAGGTCTTTTTACAGTTTGGGGTCCAGTCTTGTTGCTCAGCTCTCTGCTATTCACCCCCTTTTTTCTCTGCTCCCTTAGGAGCAGCCACAATAAAACCAATAGGCACCTTTTATTTTCCTGCATTGAGGAATTTAGTTCACTCAAGCCTCCAAGTCTTGGCCCCCAGATTTAGCTCCAGGTCCCCAGTGCTGCTTATAAAAGCCTGTCTGATTCAGTTTTTCAACAAAGGATATCTTTCTCCAGCCTGTCCAAAGTGGAAGTGTTCAATTCTTTCACTTTCAATAGAAAATATAGTTAATTCAGATAAAATCACAAACTTAAGTACAGGTGCCACTTGCGCGTGCTCACAAACTTTTCTTGTTCAATTCTGAAGAGCTAAATGAAAATGCCTTCGACACATACGGAGCACTCAGCCTATAAATAGGATCCATTCCCAAAGTGTACCTTAGTTGTTTGGAATACTAAACACATTTTTGTTTAAACAAAGGTTTATTGGGAGCCGCCAAACACTTTTTCCATCAGAACAATAGAATGAGTATTGTTTGGATTCCAAGGCCAATTCATTAAAGCCTTTGTACTTACCGGGGAACTAAACTGTAGCACAAATTGTGAAAGTCATGTTTCTGAGCCTTGGAAACAGCAGTCCATGTGATAAGAAAGGAGGGAGAAGAAGGAGAAAGAATAGAACTTTCTCTCCCTGTTGTGGCAACTGATTAGCCCCAGGACCAATGGTTAGTGAATATTTATTTTGGGCAAGGTGCTAGTGCAAATGCTTCATAAATTAACTGTTTAAACATATTAAATATATATTTTGGTTTGTGTGGTCACTCGTCTTCCTTCTGTATCCCTTCTTAACTCTTTGAGCAACTCTTTCCCAATTGCCAGGGCACATGTGTAGACCTGTGCTCTCTCTCTGACTCCTGCCCTGTCCAGGTTCAACCCACCAAGATGCTCCATGCTCCAAAATTCCTCACTCTCCAACCTCTACCCATCAAAACCCCATTACTTCTGTGTAGCTAATCTGAGGAACTAGGAAGAAACTTTCCAGAGATGCTTTTATTTTCAAAGAGGAAACCTCATAAATCAAATGTGTTTCTGGTGGCTTTCAGTCAGGTGGACCTGCAGTGTAGGGCAGAATGGGGCTTCCTGCTTACTGGGTGGACCGGTAGGCCCTTCTGAAGCATCAGTCCTTGGAGGCCACATGTCAGAGCTGTTTCTATTTTTACAGCATCTTTCCTTCTCCACTTCTGAACATGAGAAAAGCAAAAGGGGAAAGTACCAGCAAAGATAAATTAGCACATTCAACTTCTCTTAAATTCTATAGAACAAACCAAGGCAGGGACAACACTGTGAAAGAAATGAGAATCTTTTTTGTGACCAGGTTTCTTATTATTGTTGTTAATGTGCTAACACCTGTATATGCTGATTACGGGCTGACCCGTATGAAAATTAATTTACATTTACCCCTTTTCAGAGGAGCTCTAAGCAGAAAAGAAAGTCTTAAAATTAATTTCTACAAATTCTTAGCCCCTGATGGTGTTTTCTTAAATCTCAGTTTGCTGTTTTTTAGAGACTGGGGTCTTTCTCTGTCACCCATGCTGGAGTGCAGTGGCATGATTATAGCTCACTGCAGCCTTGAACTCCTGGGCCCAAGCGATGTCCCTGCCTCAGCCTCCCAAGTAGCTGGGACTACAGGCATGGGCCACTGCAACCTGCTCTATCTCGGTTTTTAACAATGGACTAAAGCTTTCAAAGACAGGAGATGCTCGTTTTCCTTAGTCATCTTTTGGGTATAACTTTCTGATGTCAGAATTAATTATTCACAAAGGCATGATATTTGCTTGTCAATATTAACTTCTAAACAGAAGGCTAAGACTCTATTAGTCTTTGTCTTCTCCAAATTAATAATGCAGATGCCAAAAGCAATGACATCATTTCAACTCAATTTCCATTTTTATTAAAGTAAAACTGCTTTATATACTTTCCAGAGGAATTTTAAAAATTGGAGTTCTACTGAAAGAAAAAAGTTAGTGCAGGAATAATTATTAGGTACTCCTTGAGAAGTAAAAGAGATGTTTATGCCTCTTATTTATTTTTATGTTTTTTTCAAATGTATTTATTATGAAATTATATATAATGAAATATCAGCACATAATGGAATCTCTGACTAAATCACAAAGTTTGCTTTCAGACGTTCTTCTTATTAACTAACTCATTAAGTTAGGCCCATTGCCAGTCCAGATTATGCCATCATTTGTATATCTTCTGCGGCTCTTGTCACATTACAATTAATTATTTGCGTCGTTATTTATGTAATCTCTCTCTCCCCTATTAGACTGTGGGCTGCCTAGGAATGTTCTTTTGTGTTTACCACCACATCCTGTATCCCCTCCTCTCATAAAAATAATAATTATATATTAAGTAAACAAATGGTATCAGTGGGCACCTGAGATAAGTTCATTGTGATAGCTGAGCAATGGATTTGGCAAAGTTTCCTGGCGGTTAAGGCCCAAAGGAAAACATATTGGGATATGTGACTTTTGTTCTAACTAAAAACAGCAGGCACAAGAGGCAGTTGCGCTAAACTCAAAGACACCAAGTAACAGAAATGACCGTATCTGTGGCTTTGCAGAACAACCAAATGCTATTCAAATAAATTATTTTATGGACTTTCCTTAAAAGTTTTTATGACATTTAACTAATGAGAATGTTTTTGCAGATAACACATTATATGGCCCAGGTACATTGATAGCAGTTGACCAAGACAGTGTACGCTTTGGTGTTTAATTGCTTTAGCTTTCCATCAGAAAGATCTGGGTTTGCATCCTACCTACTATACCATTTACAAGCTGTGTTATCTGGGCAATTACTCACTCCCTCTGAGCCTCAGTTTCCATATTTGTCAAATGTGACACTAATCCCTAATCATAAATTTGTGTGAGTTAAATGAGATAATTTGTGTAATTCTCCTGACAATGAGTAATGCTCAATAAATGATAGCAAGCGTTATTAGCTAACAATATTGAAGTAAAACTAAGGACTCTAAAAGAATCAATAGTGACCATAATGATAAAACAATTTCTCCCAGTTTTAGGGGCTTAAGTAAGCATTATGCAAGTGATATCTCTCAATCAATTCTTGACTGAATTTTTCTAGAAAGTGTGGGAAATGAAGAAATCTTATGTTGATGGTTAAAGGGAAAGTATGTTTTATTTTTTATTTTATTTTTTTTGAGACAGAGTCTTACTCTGTTGTCCTAGGTAGAGCTCAGTGGTGTCATCATAACTCACTGCAGCCTCCAACTCCTGGGCTCCGGCAATCCTCCTGCCTCAGCCTCCTGAGTAGCTGGGACTACAGGTGTGTGACATGACGCCTGGCTAATTTTTGTATTTTTAGTAGAGATGGGGTCTCACTCTTTCTCAGTCTGGTCTCGAACTCCTGAGCTTAAGTGATCCTCCTGCCTCAGCCTCCCAGAGTGCTAGGATTACAGGCATGAGCCACTGCGCCCGGCCTGAGAGTATGTTTTAAATACTAGTTACTAGGGAGGAAATTTTTTCTTCCAGGAAAGAAAAAGATCCTGACTTATATTTTCACCCAGGCGGAATTTCCACTCAATTGATCAGAAGAGCAGATAGCAAGAGTGCTTGTGAATATAATCAAACTCTTTTATAAAAAACTTAAATAAGTACTTGATTGAGGTTCCCAAGTTCTCTTCCACATAACAAGAAAGGGCAGCAGATAATAATTTCATCCTGATGGACTGCCAACTAAGTCAGGTAAAAAATGCAGCTCCCAGCCGGGCGTGGTGGCTCAAGCCTGTAATCCTAGCACTCTGGGAGGCCGAGGCAGGTGGATCGCTTCGCTCGAGGTCAGGAGTTTGAGACCAACCTGAGCGAGAGCGAGACCCCATCTTTACTACAAAAAATAGAAAGAAATTATCTGGACAACTAAAAAATATATAGAAAATATTAGCCGGGCATGGTGGCACATGCCTGTAGTCCCAGCTACTCGGGAGACTGAGGCAGTAGGATCGCTTGAGCCCAGGAGTTTGAAGTTGCCGTGAGCTAGGCTGACACCATGGCACTCTAGCCAGGGCAACAGAGTGAGACTCTATTTCAAAAAAAAAAAAAAAAAATGCAGCTCCTAAGGTGTTGAATGGATCAAGGTACCTTTTAGGTCTGTTTAAGGGCTCTGTTAAAATGTTGCAAACTACCTACAAAGTACAATTCTTCCAGTTTGGGAGTAATGGCCACCAAAACATTTGTAAGCAATTAATCAATAGGTATGATTATTTCTTAGGACAACTTTTGCTACAAGAAAACAGAGTAATGTCAACAACATAGAGGAGTGCTTATCTTTCCTATAGCAGGAAAGCATTTATTCTAATCACCTATTAATCATTAAAATTAAATGAATCTATTACAGTTTTTATTCCTAACAGTATTCTCAGTATGTTCGAATAAAGCGTTAGAGTGACCAGAAAGGAATAAATGTTTCTGAAACTTGTAAACAGATTATAGAAGAAACTTAACATAATTCAAAATACTGATCAATGTATAATTAAATTAATTTAATTTGAGGGGTAGAATTAAGATCACACCTTGATTTCATGTAGGCCAGGGGTGGGGAACCTTTTCATGTTGGAAAGCTACATTAACTTAGCTATAATCAAATAAGGCCTAGTTCAAGAAACTTCAGTTAGGGGTGGGAGAGGAGGTTCACGCCTGTAATCCTAGCACTCTGGGAGGCCAAGGTGGGAGGATCACTTGAGGTCGGGAGTTCAAGAGAGACCAGCCTGAATAACAGTGAGACCCCATCTCGACTAAAAATTTAAAAAAATCAGCCTGGCATTATGGCTCACGCCTATAGTCCCAGCTACTCAGGAGGCTGTGGCAGGAGTATTGCTTGAGCACAGGAATGGGAGATTGCAGTGAGCTATGATGATGCCACTGTACTCTAGACAGGGCGACAGAGTAAGACTCAAAAAAAAAAAATATATATATATATATATACACACACACACACACACACACACACATATATAGTATCATCTGTTTTCAAAATATGAAACAAAGAGATTGGATGAGCGGCCTACCCTCATCTCCATCCCTAAAAGACAGACAAGTCTGGCTTCAGCACATCTACTGATGTATCACTGAAAAATCCTTAAAGCTCAGGAGATTTATCCAGAGCTTGAAGAGAGTGTCTATCTTCACTTAATCTTCTTTTTCTGGAGAATGCAAGAGAGGGACGGAGGATTGGGAACTGTGGATGGAAATAATATTGTGAGATTAGGGGCCTCATGAGTGCTACTGTCAAATGCAGACCTCACTTATTCCTCATTAATTTTGCAGTTCTGAATCTCAGAAGACTCTAGGAGATCTTTTCCCGCTGGGCACTCAGAGATAAGAAATGCATAAACAGTGGGAACTCGATGTGTCTCTGGAGCAATATCTTTCATGAGCTGTGGCAGAAAAACAGAGAGTATCATAGCTGGGCACCGCTTTACCATTTAAGACAAAGGATTCTGCATTTTATGTCTAGAAAAAAAGTTAAAACAAACTATGCCTGCTAGTGCATGGTTTTAGCCACAATGGCCTCACAGACACATACTGACATACACCCCAAATACATACACACACTCACATACGCAGACAATAGCAATAGCTCAAGCTTCAGAGGAGAGAGCTCTGAACCATTTAACTAGGGATGGGAAACATATCAAGTTCCAATCACAGGGAAACCACCACCAAAAACCTCTAAAACACACCCAACAAAATAAATACCTGGGCCTCCTTCTTCCTTTCTCCTTAGATGTATTGTAGCAGTGACCTTCTAGAGTCATTTATATTGTCCAACTCTAAAATTATTAGAATAATTCTAATGGGGGGGGGTGGTAGGTTTCAGGTTCATCAGAAATGGAATAGCCTCCCACAGTAGTAAGCTGGTAGAGGAGAGGAAGAATTTCAGAAAGTTGGAATCCTTTGGCAAATCTAAGGTGATATTTCATTTTCTTTTCTTTTCTTTTGTTTTCTTTTTTTTTTGTTTGTTTGAGACAGAGTCTCACTCTGTCATCCTGAGTAGAGTGCTGTGGTGTCAGTGTAGCTCACAGCAACCTCAAATTCCTGGCTGGGCTCAAGTGATCCTCCTGCCTCAGCCTCCTGAGTAGCTGGGACTACAGGCACGCACCATGATGACTGGTTCATTTTTGTACTTTTAGTAGAGACAGGGTCTCACTCTTTCTCACGCTGGTCTCAAACTCCTGACCTCAAGCGATCCTCCCACTTTGGCCTCCCAGAGTGCTCAGATTACAGGTGTGGGCCACTGTGCCTGGCCAACATTTCATTTTCATGTAGGGCTATTCCTCATCATACCATTTCTTCTGCAGATCCAGGTGTTGTGGGCAGATGGACAGGAGACAGGATCACGAGCCTCTGCCAATAGCAAAGGAACCATTTATTATCACACAGCCCTGTTTAATTTATTGTGAGGCAAGATTTAGGAATAAAAATAAATTACGTTTCTTTCCTACTGCTTTTCCAGTTTTCTCTAAAACTCCTATTATTTTTAAAAATTAAGACTCTTTCTACTTCTTTTTCTCTAAATCCACCTGTATTTTGTTCATGAAAGAAAATAATAATACGTTTCTAAACTCTTGGTATGTGCCAGGCACTGAGTAAGCCACTTATGCATGATTTTGTTTCATCTTCACAACCTTTGAGCAGCATCACTAGTAAATGGCAGAGACAGGATTACAAACTCACATTTCTCCATCTCTTAGCCAGGATACCATTCCGTCCTCTGTGTGCTCTGTAACCCCTTAGGAAAGACTGAATCCACTCGCTACCCCACCTCCAATTACTAGCCACCCTGAGACCCTATACTACAAGGAACGGAAAGTTTGCATTTAGAGGTTTTCCCTTGAAACTCCTTGTCAGCATGAGTCCCCTCCTACCACTTCCAGTTCAAACTGGACTCTCACCACCTTCACACAGACAAACACACAGACACACGGTGGCTTTGATCTTGGTCTCCACCCAAAATTCCTTGATAGGAAGCAGCTGCCTCTACACAAATGCCTGCAGAGGAGTGGAGGGTGAGGGTGAGATGAGGGTCAGATCTCACATTTTCTATTGTCTTGACTTTATTTTCCCCTACCTCCCGTTGAAGCCTGTGTAGTTATTTCAGACTTAAAGTTAGTGTTACTAAAGGGAATTGTAGGATCTGATGGAAAAACACTTTAACTGTATGCTAAATATAACTTTTCTCATAGCCTAGGTCAGAGGTTTGCAAACTTTCTGCAAAGGGCCGTATAGTAAATAGTTTAGGCTTTGCAGCCATGCTGGGCTTTTTGTGACAATTCAGCTCTGCCATTCATTGCAGGGAAAAAAAGCCATGGACGATATGCAAACAAATGGGTGTGGCTGAATTTCAATAAAATTTTATTTACAAGAATAGGCATTGGGCTGGGTTCGGCCTGTGGTTTATATTGTGCTGACCCCTGGACTGGACCCATACTGTCCAATAGAAATGTAACAAAGCCACAAATGTCATTTTAAATATTTTAGCAGCCACATTAAAAAAAGTAAAATGAAACAAGTGAAGTTAATTTTAATAAAGTATTTTATTTAACCCGATATATCAAAATATTATCATTTTAACATGTAATTAATATTAAAATCATTAATGAAATATCTTAAATTCTTTCTTTGTGCTCTTTGAAATCCGATGTGTATTTTACACTTACAGCCCATCTTAATTTAGACCAGCAGCCACATTTCAAGTGATCAATGGTACATGTGGGTAGTGACTGTTGTACTGGACAGGGCAGCTCTAAACCCTCTGCTGGTATATCTAATTGCTCTTGTTTCCCTCTTCCTGTGTCTGCCCATCTGCCTAGTCACCCTATACCTGCAGGGCCTATCCCAGGATCCTTATTCATTCCCTGCAATATTCAGGGACTGCCTAGGGCTGCCAATGGCGACCTTCATCACTGCAAGTCCCGTAGAACAGTGTGGATGTCTGCGGGTGAGGCTGTGGGCGTCCCAGAAGGAGTGCCCACCATACCAATTTCCGAAGGGCAGGCAGAATATGTGGGTGCACTGCCAAGTCCAATACCTTTTGAGGTTTCCCCACCAGAATAAGTTCTGGATCCTCCTCTATTCCCCCACGTCCAGTATCCAGAGTGTAACTGTCAGATCTGGGGTCTGACTCTCTTTTTCCCTCTTTCTCTTTTTTTCTCTTTGTGTCTCAGGCTCTCTCTGTTTCTCTATTTCTTTATTTTAGACACACACACAGACCCACAAATACTCTTGTCTGTCCCCCGCACACACACACGAAGAGAAAATGTTAGTTCTTGAGGACTGTAATATCTAATAAGTTTGTAAGTAGGAAGAGAAACATTTTTTCCCAGTTACCCTATAATTTATAAGGTAACATATAGCAGGAAAAGCGGTGAGAACATGGAGAAGGCATATCAGATATGTTAAAATCCAAGCCTAGAAGCAGCACACATTATTTCTGCTCGTGCTATATTGGCAAGAACTTAGTAACAGCCGCAACTCAAAGTGCGGAAGGTTGGGGAACATAGTCTAGGAAGGCAGCCATGTACCCAGGAAGGAGAAGAAAAAGAATTGTGGTGGGTAAGTAACAGTCTCTGCCAAGGGATATTCTCCTTCCCAGACTGGCTGGGCTGTGGTTATGTGGAGATTATTCTTCCAATTTCAGCTTGATTGTCTTATTTAATGATTTCAATAGTTCTATGGAATAGAGATTATTATTTCCATTTTACAGGTGAGGAAATTGAGGCATTAGATTATATAACTTTGTTATATAATATTGTTTCTTTTTATAGTACATTTTCCTTTCATTGTAGTTTTTTGTTTCTGTTTTTGTTTTGAGGCTGGGTCTCACTCTGTTGCCCAAGCTAGAGTACAGTGGTGTCATCATAGCTCAAACTCCCAGGTTCAAGTGATCCTTCAGCCTCAGCCTCCCCAGTAGCTGGAACTATAGGCATGTGCCACCATACTCAGCTAATTTTTTTTTTCTATTTTTTAGTAGAAATGGGGTCTCATTATGTTGCTCAGGCTGGTCTCAAACTCCTGGTCTCAAACTATCCTCCTACCTTGGCCTCCCAAAATGCTAGGATAACAGGCATGAGCCACCACACCCAGCTGGAATATTATGTTTATTTGGATACATCCTCAACTAGATCATACAATTGTGTCCCCAACATTACAAAATTTAGCATCTAAATTTAGCAATTGCTTAACAAAATTTTGCTAAGTGAGCGAATGAATAAATGATGAGCATATATTTATGTGCTGATGCTAGACACTGATAGAAGCAGACTTCTTGCTACATTTAGGTAAATTATTCTAATGAGAACTAATTATTCTAATAAGAACTAGGCACTCAAGGCAGCTATTAAGGTTGTAAGAGAAAAGAACCAAACGGTTTTTCCTATTCTCACACTCAACGCTTCTGGCATCAGATGTATGAGGTTTTCTCCCCCCCATACCAAGCAATTCTCCAGCTATCTACCTGGCATGACAGTCAGATCTCACAGGTTAAGGGCTCAGTTTCACAAGACTGCCCCCCATTACAGATGCTAATCACAAGTAGTAGGTCGTCATCTCTGCTGTTGACCAACCAGCTGTAAATCAGGGTTCCCACAGCCGCTTCCTCAGGTTTGATTAATTTGCTAGGACAGCTCACAGAACTCAGGGAAACACTTATGTACATTGACTGGTTTATTATATTAATAAAGGTGTGATAAGGATACAGATGAACAGCAAGGTGAAGAGATACATAGGGTGAGGTAAGGAGAAGGGGAGCAGCGCTTCCATCCCCTCCGGAAGCTCTCCAAACCCAGCAGTTCAGGGATTTTTATGGAGTCTTCACCACGTAGGCATGA
>RJWJ010031488.1:0-19169 GCA_004363605.1 Indri indri
GCGATGGTTAGGGAGCCTCATTGAGAAGGTGGCCGTGTGTGTTTTCTCAGGCTGCCGTAACAAAGTACCACACACCGAGTGGCTTAAACAACAGAAGTGTATTGTCTTATAGTTCTGGAGTCTGGGATCAAGGTGTTGGCAGGGCCGTGCTCTCTCTGAAGACGCTGGAGAAGGATCTATTCCAGGCCTCCCTTGTAACTTCTGGTGGTCCCTGGCTTGTGGCAGCATGGCTCCAGTCTACTTGGCATTCTCCCCGTGTGTGTGTCTGTGTTCAAATTTACCCTTTTTATAAGCACGGTCGTACTGGACGGGGCCCACCCTACTTCAGCATGACCGCATGTTAACTAATCACATCTGTCGTGACCCTCCTTCCATGTTGGGACACATTCTGAGGTTCTGGGAGTTAGGACTGCATATGAACTTGCACAGTTCAATCCGTAACAGTGACATTTAAGCCAAGGTTAGAAGGAGGCAAGCGGATAAGCCAAGCAGGTATTTTGGGGAACAGTGTTCCCAGCAGATGAAGTAGCCGGTGCAAAGGCTTAAGGCTGGAGTGTGCCTGGTGTCGGGGAGGCAGCCAGTGTGTCCGAAGCAGAGGGTGGGGGCGGCAGGAGCTCGGGTACGAGAGGAAGTGGGCGCTGGGGATGGAGGATCTTTGAGGGTTTTGATCAGAGGGTAATGTGAGGAACCTTAAATGTAAAATATTTTGCATGTTGAATGAATTCACATGGTACAAAAAAGATATAAGTTAGAAAGCAGTAATCACCCCAAATCCTACCACTCAGAGACAACAGCTGTGACATCTTGGTGTCTCTCCTTTCAGACTTTTTTTTCCACACGTATAAGCACATGCGCATGCATACAAAGCAATAGTGTCATATCTTACATGTTGTTTGGGAACTTGCTTTTTTTCACCTCACACTTTGTCCTGGAATCTTTACATTGTCAGGAACTATACGTCCACATCATGATTTTATTGGATGCTGTGGATGTTCTATACTTCTTTTAACTAGTTCTCTGTCGATGGATGATTGTATTGCTTTCAGCTTTTGCTGTTATAAGTAAACATTGCCAAGAGCATCACTGTACATATATCTTTACACACTTTTCTAATTACTTCCTTAGGATAAATTCCCAGAAATAGAATTGCTGGACTAGGCAGTATGCACATATTAAATTTTGATACATATTGCCAAATGGCTCTCTAGAAAGGTTGAAGCAGTCCACACTCTCTCTAGCAATGAATCAGGGTGCCAGCTTTGCTTCTACCCTCCGTAACACAGGCTGTTACCAGTCGTTATCACCTTTGCCAAACTCATAGGTAAAAAATATCTCCGTGAAAGTGCATTTCTTTGTCATTTGGCATTTCAGCCTTTGATTGAGGTCCCCTTTGCACTTCTTTCTCTAGTCCTGTCCTGTAGAAATCTCAGGTCCGACTTGGGAATAATTATAATACCCAAGAATTATACAGTGTTTGCTATGTACCAAACATTGTGTGAGGCACAGCATCTGTTGTTTAATCTATACAATGATTCTGTAAGGTAAGTATTATTGTTATCCCATTTTACAGATGAGGAAAGTAAAGCTTAGGTTCACTGACTTGCTCAAGGTCACATGGGGGGGGCATGTGCACCCCCCAGACAGGGTCTGCTGTAGAATGACTGCCGTAGAAGTGCCCACTCACGGGCTTCACTTGCATAGCAGAGTGAGCTCTGTGGACAATCAGCGTCACCTGTGGGCCCTGGCCGGCCCCTGCATGTGTCAGTAGCCCTGACTGTGAAGTCACGCCCCAGTCTCGCACATAGAAGTTGCTCACCAAACACAGATTATGAGAAATGGCCAAAGAAGCCTTTGAGAGCTACAGTATTGTGTGGAGGTGCATTTTTGTTTTATTTCAACAGATTAAACATTTTAACAATAAAAGTACTCAAAAAATGAAAATTCATATCAGGAGCCATATTCCATTTCCTCCAGCACAGAGGATAATATTTTTCTTAATACCGAGTGACATTTTCTTACTGTATTTCGTTTTTTATCTTGTCCTAGATCATATCCTTGTGGTTTTGATAAAATTTCTACTTTGTTTTGACTATGGTATTTTTCCGTGGTTTGTTTCTGACAGCACAGCGTGTGGTTGTAATACATCTTCTTCGTTAATAAATTAGCATACACTACTGGTTTAAAATCAATTTCTCATTAAGTTTGAAATTTTGGTGAGAGGAAGTTGAGGCCTTAACATAAGTACCTTGTTCAAAACCCCGCCAGCGCAGCCAGCGGTCCTGCTTCTTTTGTTTTATGTGCCCCTTGAGCCCTTTTGGCTCTTCATAAAACACAGCGTTATTAACGCCTTGAGTTCTTGCCTAGATCTCATGTTAAAGTTTAACCTTCTAAGTAATTTCCAGAAATCCTAGGCTTGCAACTGTTCTACTTTTTTCATCGCAGTTTATATTGACTTTACTCACTGACAGCTTTCAGATTCCTCTGCTCTCTCTTCCAGCTCAGTGTTCAGCTCCCCATGAGAAGAAAATGAAATATGCTGGTAGAATATGTGCCCTATCAGTCGGGATCAACTAGTTATGCTGCAGGAACGACTCCCAGATCTCAGTGGCTTTCAGCTTGTGGCTTCTGACACCCCCATGCAGATCTTTCTCTTCATCGCTTTCCTGCACCTTTTGAATTTTGTCCAATTCTGGAAATTTTGCTTACCTAGATTCTACGTTTCATTCTTCCATCTTGGTCTTGGATATTCCAGTGCCAGAGCGCATGCCTGCAGGCAGACCAGGCGTGCAGTGGTCCCACGCACGCGTGCGTTATTCAGCTAACATCTATTGAGCACTCACTGCCATGTGCTGAGCACCGTGCTTGATGTTGGGGTCCTCAGATAGACATGGCAGTCAGTCATGGCCCTCAAGGACCCCAGTCTGGGAGAGACAGTTCTGTGCATAAATAACCATCCAGCAATGTGCTCAGTGCTCTAATAGAGGACCACACTGGTGACACAAAGAGGGCAGTAACTGATAGTGGACGTAGGATCAAAGAACTGGGGAGCATGTTTTGTTTTAAGATGGGATGTAACATGGAGCGTTCTTTTGGTGCTGAAAGGGGAGCGTTGTTTCAGTTATCTATTGCTGCATAACAAATCACCCCAAAACTGAATGGCTTAAAACAACAATGATTTATTATTTCTCATGATTCTCTGGGTCAGGAATTTGGACCCAGCTTGGATGGACATTTCTCTTGCTTCTTGAAACTTGGCTGGGGTCACTCACTTGGCTGCATTTGGCTGGCACCACGGCTGGGCTGGAAGGTCTGAGAAGGTTTCACTCACGTGTCTCCTGTCTTGATATTCTTCCACACATCTTCCCTCTCTCTCTGTGGCTAGCTTGGGCTTCCTCATAGCATGGTAGGTCTTGGGTAGCTGGCTTCTAAGAGGGATGAAGCAGAAGCTACCAGTCCTCTTAAGATCCTGGGCTCTAAAGTTCCTGAAAGAAGCAATCAGACATTGCCTCTGCTACATTCTGTTGGTCAGACCAAGTCACAAGGCCAACCCAGATTCAAGGGCCAGGAGGGAATAGGAGCTACCTATTGATGGGTGGAATAGCATATGCTTACGAACTGATGGCGGTCGCCTTTGGTGATGAGCTGCCACAAGACAAAATGGTTGAAGGTAATGGAGAGAAAGATTTAATTACTGAAGAAAGTTCTTGGAGTAGACAGGAATAAATGATAATACTAACAGGCACAATAATAGCTAACTAAACTTGAATGTGCACTTACCATATGCCAGGCATTCTTCGAGGCACTTGACACACACGAATTGTTTTAAGCCATTTAATCCTGACAACAACCCTATCAAGTACAATTATTAACCCCATTTTACAGATGAACAACCTAATACACAAGGAGACGAAGTAACTTGCCTTAAGTCACATAGCTGGTAACTGGGAGGAGAGAGTCAAACTCCAGAGTATCCTTGAACAGGAAGAATGGCGCCTCTTCCACTGGGACAGGTGGGAAGGAGGGAGGGATGGGTGCAGTTGTGGGTAGATGCAGGTAAGGGAGTGGGAAGATGATGCTGTTGAGGAAGTCGATGTCCAATAGCCTCTTTTTTTTTGATGATGGTGTGGTCATTGCTTAAGTGAGATGGGCAGGAGCAGGTTGGGTTCCATGAAAAAAGTGGTTTATAATTACAGTATCTGTGGATCGTAGAAGGAGGAATAGAGCAGGAAGCTATAGCAGGATTGTTGAGTGGTCAAGGGCCTGGTGGACCATTCGTGTGCAGGAGTGCCCTCCCTCAGTCCCGTGGAGGCCGGCAGCTTCATGTCAGGGTGGAGAAGGCTCACCATGGGCTGATCCCAAAGTGGCTCTTTCAACCCACAGTAAGAGTCTACTAGATCTGCTTTCTGCCCCGCTGCTGTGATTGCTGCACCAGTCCGTCAAGATTTCCTGTGGTAGCTCTCAAAGAGCAGCATTTTCCATCACAGATTTGAAAAGAAGAATGCCACGATCTCCTTGTGTGGACCCTAGGAATGTTCTTTGGCTGTTAATTGAATGCTCCTCAAGTGCCAAACTTCAAGTTTTGAGACTGCTCCTAGGACAACTTAGAATGGATTTTATCTACCTGGCGTGGGCCCAGAAGAGACCCACTCTTTGGCGGCCAAAGAATGTGGGCATTGAGTGTCACCCAGATCAAAGTGACGAGCAGATGGTTCCTGCTCCTTGGGCTGTGCTGTCGACGGCCCACGGGGGCCTGTCTGTCGCAGAACTGCATGGGGAGAAGTTATGAGGGCGCTGGGAGAAAGACTGCATTTTATGTCCCATCCATCCCTTTTCATTGCCTGTGTTGTGTGGGGTTTGCAGTGCCCCTGCAATTTCCCGGCATTCTTATTGTCTGTGTTCCTAGAGACTTGGCATCATAATAGTTTTGATCTCTGCAAAATCAGAGGATGCTGCCACATGTCCTTCTAGTCCTGCAGTGCCTTCGAAAGCATTTCTTGAGGAAAGCACATGCAACATGGAAAGAACAGCTTTTCTTTCAGAGGCTCCAGATACGTTTGCATGAGGTACCTGGCTCCAGCCTGGGGTATCTGGGAGGTTCAGCCCTTTGCTGGTGTTGGAAGCATTTTAGCCTGTGTTTTCTGACGCATCATTTGCACTATCTCCTTTGCCACAGAGCTCCTGGGGACAAATTCTGTTTCTCCTGGACTGCAGTGGCCCAGTCAGCCTTTCACCCACTGAAGTTGGGCCTTCACTCTAATCCCTGTTGGATTTGCCCTATCTCGGAGTAATTTTTTGACACAAACCAGATCTTATCCATGTTAAGGGCCTAGCAGTCTTCTCTATCTTTTGCCCTCTAGTTCTGAGAACTGACTCGATCTAACACAGCCACGACATTTGGAATTGAAAATTGTTAGTCCTGGAGAACAGTGTTTATAGAAGGGTCACATCTGACTCAGAGACACAGTCGCTCTCTGATCATGTCAGTGAGGTGAGGTTCATGCCTTTTGTCCTAGTAGTTCAGCTCTTAGGAATTTACCAAGTTACCACTCTTTGACAGTAAAATTTACATAAATTTATAAAGAAATTTGTGAATGGATCCTGTAATCCAGAAAAAAGTAATGTTTCTAACTTAATGTAAATTTAAATAAATTTTAATTATGACCAAAATTTCATGACATCATTTCATGCTGAAATAATTGATAACCCAACATAAGGGTTTAAAATGATCAGAAAGATTACATTTTCTCTGTTTATAAAATCTGGGTTAATTGCAGGCTTTTTATAAGATATAAACATAGAGATCCTTTGTCCTATGCAGTTCGGGCCTCTCCACTGAAAACCTCCACTCCCTTTTCCAGGGTGGGAACCCTGTTAGAGCTATCTTTTTATTCCACGATGCCCAACACAGTGTATTACATGAGAAGGTGAATGTGTGAATGTCTGGATAAATGGTACTTTTTCTAGTTGTTTATGGTCATGATTTGTGGTGGTCTTTAAGTTTCAATGTTTGGTTAATTGCCGTGGGGGAATGAATTAATATACATCTGATTTTTAGAATTGTATTGAAGTCATTTGATTAGAAAATTATGCATGAGCACTTTTGGCCATAGTGCAAAAACAAATCTGTAGGCCGGGCGCGGTGGCTCACGCCTGTAATCCTAGCACTCTGGGAGGCCGAGGCGGGCGGATTGTTCGAGCTCAGGAGTTTGAGACCAGGCTGAGCAAGAGCGAGACCCCATCTCTACTAAAAAATAGAAAGAAATTAATCGGACAACTAAAAATATATAGAAAAAATTAGCCGAGCTTGGTGGCGCATGCCTGTAGTCCCAGCTACTCAGGAGGCTGAGGCAGAAGGATTGCTTGAGCCCAGGAGTTTGAGGTTGCTGTGAGCTAGGCTGATGCCACGGCACTCTAGCCAGGGCAAAAGAGTGAGACTCTGTCTCAAAAAAAACCAAAAAAAACCCAAAAAAAAAAACAAATCTGTATTTCTCTAATTGTGTAACTTGTACAACCACGTGGACAGGAACTGTTGCTGAACATACTGGTTTGTCTGGATGGTCTTGGATTGTTGCTGCGTGATCCTGGGGAAGTAGCCGCCATACACTGTTAGGGGTTGCTAAGCAGAAACCGATCCACTCTGGACCTGGGAGAGGAAAAATAGCTGATGGACAGTGAAATAGCAGTGAACTGAACCAGGGAGAGAGAAGCAGAGTTTTGTACAACTGTCCCAGGCAAAGCTGTCGTCCCGGGAAGTATGTGAGAGATCGCTAAATAGCTTCTGAATCATAGAACTTTACAGCTGGGAAGTTAGGTAAATATTCATATGTATGTCAATTTCCACTTCTGTGGCCCTGACAAGATGTCCCAGGGCCTGCCACTTTGGGATCCAGGCTGTAGGAGTTGAAGACTGTTCCTTCAGCGCACAGCTAACAGGATGAAGGTCAGCCTTCTTAATTCTACTTGAGATTCACATTTTGGGGAGAGAGCCTCAGGCTTGGGATAGGTGCCCATCCCTAGGCCAGGAGAGAATGAATATCTTGAGCGAGGGTTGTACCTGGATCATGTGCCATGGTGGAAGAAATAAGACTAGGGGTGTGGGTGCCAGCCAGGCCGTACCCGCCGATGTCCACTCCTGTGGCCTGTGTGTGTGAGTTACATGTCCACCTCTGTCCAGCACATGTACACGTGCACACAAATAATCATGAACATGTGCATATATCCAGAGGACAACACTCATGCAAAGATGAGGGAAGACTGAAATATGTATCTACATTTTCACAGAAAAATGCAAAACATGGACACACAAGTACATAAGGAAGTTTGTGTGTACAAATGTATAGGTTAATAGCATTATATGTAGAGATAGATATGCAAGGAAGTGCTTAAATACAGACACACTGACTCATGAGTTTGCACCCAGAGCAAAATGCCTGGGCACTTGGAGAGGAAGGCAGGCCGAGTAGTAGAGGCGGAAAAAGGAGAGAGAACAGGGGACCATAGAGATAAGGAAGGGTCTGCCAGGGGACCCCTGGCTCAGGGACACCAGTTGGGTCCATAGTTAATAGGCTTTAACAAAGTAGTTGGCCAAGATTGATAATCTGACTTTGGGTTTCTGCTTGTGTCCTTGTCGATGGGCCTGTTGGCTCTGTTCCTTGCCAGTGTGTTCTCTGAGCTCGTTTGATCAGAAGCAGTGTGATGCCACAGAGGGCAGTGTCTCTGGTTTGTTCAGGCTTCATTTTCCTTGATCTGCCTGTAGTAATAGAACAGCCTCTTCCCCGCGTTCCTGCCTCACTGCCTGCTTCTCCCCCTGCCCTGTTGCTCTGGCCCTGTGGTGGTTCCCCATATGTGAACTGCATTGGACTGTTTACATGCCTCTGTGCCTTTGCATATACTGTTCCTTCTGCCTGGAATGCCCTTTCTCCTCCTCATTTGTATGATTTTACTCCTCCCTCAGAACCACCTCCTCCAGGAAGCCTTCCAGAAATCCCAGAACAGTTTAGATGCCCCCTGTTCTGTGTACCTCTATCATAACACCGACACCTGTGTTAAAATTGTTCCTAATGAGCTTCTTGAGGGCAGAGGTCTTGCCTTATTCACTCGGTATTCTCACCACCTAGCATCGTGCCTGGCACAGAGCAGGCCCTCAATAAACATTCGTTGAATTCCTAAATGGATAATTGAAAGAAGGAATGATTCTATGAATGAGTGATTGAAAGTATAAATGATTGAATGAGCCAGAATGAAAAATGACTTGGTGAATTCAGTACTGGGTGGCTTCTCCCTGGACTTGTGAGCTGCTTCATAAAGCTGGGGCTTCCTTTTCTCTTTCTCTGCCCCTTACCTGCTTTTTCCTCCTGAATCCTAACTCAGAATGCTTTTTCACACCTTCTCGTCTTTCTTGATGATCTTAATTACTCTCTTGGCTTCAGGAGTCGCCTTCATGTGGTTGAACCTCAGAACTGCATCTTCATTGCAGACCTATTCCATGAACTTAAACCCCTGTGAATGATTAGCTGTTGTTTTAAACTCAGTGCTGTCAGTGTCTGAGTTGGCTGCGTGTTGATTGTTTTCTCTGTTGGGATAAAAAACAGCTCGTATCTGATTATAAACGATACTCATTTTTAGAGATATTTTGGAAAATACAGAAATAATATTTAGAAGAAAATAATCGTCTTCATTTCTATCAACTAACAGTAACTATTACATAAACATTTTGATATGCATTTTTCTGGTCTTTTAAAATATGTATATAATAGACTTTTTTCGTAAAATGGGATCACACTATCTGTATAATTTTGCTTCTTGCAATTTTCATTGTAAGTGTTTTCCGTGCCATTATATATTCTTCTTGAGCTTCTGGTTATTTCTTTTAGGGTAGGTTTACAGAAGGAGAATAACTGAGTCAAAAAGGATAGACTTGAAAAGAAAAAACTCTGTGTGGGTGTGTAAGTCAGAATGCTTTCCAGAATAATTATTCCGAAATATGCTGTGTTGGGGGTTTTAGAAATAGATTTATAGTTTGTATAGTCCAGTAATTTTCCAGAAGGAGAGCACCTGGACTGTTGTTTTTCCCAGCCCTGTTGTGTTTTTATGTTCTGTCTCATCTCTCTGATACGCATACATGTGTTCCCATAAAGGAGTCACTACCCCATGCAGGAAGATTGAGAGCTGGGAAGCCAGGGTGGGTGGCATTGGGGATCTCAGCTGCACCAGGGTGGGACAGCCAACACTGTTGTGTCCTGCGGGACCGACAGTATGATCTTGTGCAAAAGGACCAGAGCTGGAGGAACACGGGGCTCTTTTTTGGAGTCTCCAGAATGGCAGTCTGCTCATCCTTCGAAGCCCAGGCCAAGCTGTCTTTCCTGTTCTCACTTTGTATTACAGTGATTTATTTTGAAAAATTGTGGTAAAGTACATATAGTATACAATTTTATCATCTTAACCATTTTTAAGTGCACAGTGGCATTAAGCACCTTCACCTTGCTGTGCCACCGTCACCACCATCCATCTCCGGAACTCTTCTCATCCTGCAAAACCGAAACTCTGTACCCATTCATCAACAACTTTCCATTTCCTCCCCCCCCAGCTCCTGCAGCCACCGTTCTGTCTCTGAATTTGACTCCTCTGGGTACGTCATGTAAGTGGAATCGTGCAGTATTTGTCCTTCTGTGCCTGGCTCATTTCACCTAGCATAGTGATCTCCAGGTTCGCCCGCGTTGTGGCGCGTATCAGAATGTCCTTCCTTTTTAAGGCTGAGTTCCACTGTATGTGTGGACCACGTTTTGTTTATTCGTTCATTGGCCAGTGGACACCTGAGTTGGTTGCTTCTGCCTTCTGACTTTTGGGAATTACAGCGATTTATGTTTTAATTCTGTTTTGGCTACCAGGCAGTGGACACTGCAGGGCCGGGGGGAGGGCCACGTGTGGGGACATATCCAAGTCCTGCCGCCCTCTGTGGTCCCATTGCTGTCCCCCTGTCCCTCTGGGCCCCCTTTCCAGGTGCCTCTCACCCCTGCTGCTTTTCTTTCCCTTCCTCTGCCTCAGTCCTCACCATCTCGTCCAAGGCCGTCTGTTCTCTCCGGCCCCACGCGGGTCTTCCTGCAGTGCTCGCACAATGTCACCCTTCTCCCGAAACTGTAGTGGCTCTGCTCGGTCCAGTTCCCTTTCCAGGAGAGGCAGAGGCTTCTGTGAGCCAGGTGGGTGGTCCGAGACAACATCCAGAGGGGAGACCCAAGTGGAAAACTGACTGGTGTGTCTGTTGGGGGTGGGCGCCCAGGCGGAGGAACTACCTGACAGCCGAGGGGGAGGAGCCAGATCATTTTTGGCCGGAGAGCAGGAGCCTGGCCAGTTCCCCGCTGCTGTAGAGAGCCTGCACTTTGGCAGGCGGTGGCTGTTGAGGGTGCCAGCTTGTTCGGTAAAAGCCAAACTGCTTATTTCGGCGGGTTAGGTCCTCTGTCGTGTAACCCCCCTCCCCACCCAATCTCCCGTCATGTCCCTGTGGGAACGTCTTGAACTGCCTACTGTGTTCCCGCCCTGCCTCCCGAGGTCTGTATTTCTTCTTCAATATCTTACGCATGCTGTTTGCCCCACAGGGAGCGCCTGCCCAGGGTCCCCAGCTTTCGAAATTCTGGCCACGTTCAGCCCAAAGTTCAGCTCTTAGTTTTACTGATAGAATTAAATTGCTTGAATGCTCTCTGCTTGGTATTCTTTTAGCAGTTTTTGTCTACTATTACTGTACATTCATTTGCTCTCTTGTTAGGAGCTAAGTATTATTATTGTTAATCTAACTTTTTATGCATATGTCCTTCCTCCCTCACTAGCTTACTAGCCCCTTGCTAGCATTTTGCACATAGTAATATTACTGCTGATTACTAATATATTTCACTGAAGCTAAGATGCCATTGGTAGTGGGATGCACCATGTATTTTTCTGTACCCCTGAGAAGGAAAAATCATGACGAAAAAACACTTCATTTAAACCGTGGTACACCACTGATTGTAAAAGCATCCTGATTTCAGATATCTTAAGAAGTGGGGAAAAAAGGTCATAAAATGGATGAGTTATAAATAGGTATGAAATAATTGCTTGTTTTGTTTGTTTTGTTTTATTTGTATTATATGGAAGATGAAAAAATTTATAAACATTGCAGGAAAAGGCCTTAAAATTTTATTTCTTAAAAATTCCTAGTTCCTGTTGAGTCTCTTCTTGGGAATGTGGATCACACAACCCTCCCTTTTGAATCTGGCAGATTTGCTGTAGTAGACATTCTTCCTTAAAGTGCCTTTCCTCATTTTATTTCACTCATGTCTTCTTTCATATTTTTTTTTTTCCACTGTAGATTTTTAAGCTTGTTCTTTGTATCATTTTATATAGGAGGGTGACCCTTGGTTTTTTAAAAATTTTTTTCCTTAAAATTACTTATTTTTATGATTGTTTTTTCGTATTATCGTACTTGAGAGAGAAGTAGGGATGAAGCTGCTCTTCAGAACTTTGAAGCAATAAAATTTGATCATGTCTTAAAGGGTGGCCGACTCATTTGTCCTTATGGCAGAATCCTTTTCTATCACTGTGATCCTTGGTCTCCACCTAAATATTCAATCCGGACTTGCTTGTTCTTTATTTGCCTCAAGACCCTTCCTTGCCAGGCTTTCTCCTTATTGGATATTACTTACCAAGGGTTTCCACTCATTTGGGATTATCCTTATTTTAAGGGCCTTCCAGAACTTTCTAGATAGAATACCTCCTTGGGATCTAAAAGTCTTCTCAAGATGATCACAAAGTAACAGAAGTAATAAAAGTAAGAGCTAGTGTCTTTAATGCCAAATGCAAATTTCAATGCATGAAAAATACATTTTTAGATGAGAATATAAATGTTTTGCTGAAGAGGGCCTAGTAAGTGATTATTATATTAGCGGCTGGTTAGAGCTTCAGCCCCTGGGAATCCACATCGGCAATTTACAGCTCCTGCTGCTTAGCTATGGGTGACCTTCATGAACACCATTGGATATGTAGGGTCCTCCATTTATTCCTGGGGGTACATTTTTCCTGATTTTTATGAGCGGAGAAGTGCAGGAACAAGAAAGCAAGTTTGTTTTTATGTGCCCTCAAACCTCTTTTCCCTTAGGGGTCCTGATTATTAGAATACTCACTTGCCTTAGCCTGATTTCTTCTATGTTCCTGATCTTATTTAGACCTAGAACCCTGACTTCTTATTTTTTCTAGGCCATATTATTAATAATTATACTAATAGCTGGCGTTGTTTTTGAAAGCTTGCCACATTTTAGTCCAGGTGGCTCTTGACCTTGTGCATGTTATAATCACCTGGGAAGTTTTAAAATTCTAGCCCATACCCAGCCACATTAAGCCAAAATCTCTGGGCGTGGGATCCAGACATCAGTAAAGTGGCACAGGTGCTGTGACCGGCAGCCAAACTTAGCCCTTTCCATGTGTTATCTCATTTAATCCTCGTAAAGGCCTTGGGAGGCATGTGTTCTTTTCCTCATTTTATAGAAGGAAACACCGAGGACAGGATTAACCTAGCACTAGTGCAGATTCCAATGCAGTTTGTCCGATTCCAGAGGCTGTTCTTTCTTACACATTAGTTACACAATGGGGCCAGACTGTTTGATTAAAACAAAGCAGTTGCATTCTGCAATATTTATAAAGGTAGCTCTTCAACAGCTGTTTATGAAGGGCTTTTAAATTCCTGGCTGTTGTGCAGACATCTATATTGTGTTCTTTTCTCGTGTAATTTGCTCATCACGATGTACAGAATTTCTATTGGTTCAGGAGTATTTGCCACATTAGCATTTTATGAACTCATGTTGTCCCTGAATGATCCTAGAGGAATGATGTGTTAAGTTTTTTGGTGCTTTATTAAAATCCATGCTCATTTTAAATCAGTTTTGAGGGGAAGGCAGGTGTCATCATCTAACAAGTGGGTTTATAGCTTAAGCCAGCGAAGTTGTTCATCTGGGAGCAGTTTGCTGAATTGCAAAGATGGACATAAACAGTGTCTAGGGCCAGCATGTGTGTGCAAACCTTTCAAAGAGAAAATGTGGGGAAGGGATGTCAACTCTGCATTCAAGGAAACACTCAGGGAAGGGGAGGGAAAGGAAAAAGAAATAGTGGTGGGGGTGGCTGCAGGGTTGAGGAGAAGACATCCTAGGGAGGGAGGACTGCTGACGTTTGAAGTTGAGAGAGAGGGTGTGGGTGGAGCGCTGCATCCGTGGACCTTGTGTTCTGTGATGCCGCGTTTGGGATTCAGGTTACTCAGAAAGGAGGGTGTGGAGGTGGAGGTGGGGAGGGGCAGACCTGACCTTGGGGATGAAGGAATAGATACGGAGGTGACTGGTGACAGAGCAGGGCTGAGGTGAGGGTGAGGTGGCCAGGGACCTCAGGTGAGATGATGCTGATAACGTCAGCAGCAGAGGAGAGAGTATCCGATGAGAGTGAGGTTTCAGCCCCAGGGGAGGCCCAGAGTCCAGAAGCGAGGAAGGAAGAAACTCTCTATGCTGCGACATAAATTGGGCCAGAGCTGGTGGGCCGCGGCCATCTGTGCCTTCGGCGGTGCCTGGGAGCAGCCCGGGAAGACACATCCCTTTTCAAGCAAACTGGAGTCATGTGAGGGCTGCCCCGAGTGTGCAAGATAAATTGGAAATGACTATTCTTGTACCAGGTAGTCTTTAAATGACAAGGGTCCCCTAAGGCACCTAAATATAATTTAGATTCAAGAGGTGGTTTTCATACAGCTTTTTAGTAATTCATCTCATCACACCAGTTAAGGATCCCAAAGCATATTCCCTTTTCTTGAAGACTAGTTTGTCTAGAGGGAAGATTGTAGGCAACCTTTCCTTTTTTGACCGGCTTAGTTGAATAGCTTTCAAACTATGGTAGATCTGTTAGAAAGTGTTTTAAGGATTTTGCAAATTTGATAGAAATTTAGTTAATAATTTCTAACTTTTTGGGCCAGGTGCGGTGACTCACGCCTGTAATCCTAGCACTCTGGGAGGCCGAGGCGGGTGGATTGTTTGAGCTCAGGAGTTCGAGACCAGCCTGAGCAAGAGTGAGACTCCGCCTCTACTCAAAAATTAGAAAGAAATTAATCGGCCAACTAAAAATATATAGAAAAAATTAGCCGGGCGTGATGGCGCATGCCTGTAGTCCCAGCTACTCGGGAGGCGGAGGCAGGAGGATTGCTTGAGCCCAGGAGTTTGAGGTTGCTGTGAGCTAGGCTGACGCCACAGCACTCACTCTAGCACGGGCAACAGAGTGAGACTCTGTCTCAAAAAAAAAAAAAATTAATAATAATTTCTAACTTTTACAATTAAAGTATAATATATATAAAAGTACTCATAAGTATACAGCTCAAATTTTTACAAACTGATTACAGCTGTATAACAATGCCAAGATCAAGAAACAGAGCATTCCCTGCCCCTCAGAAGCCCCCCCTGTGTCCCCTTGCTGTCACTGCCCCCTTCCTTTCCCCCAGGGTAATGGCTATCCTGGTTTTTAACAGCTGAAATATTAAATTAGAGTGTGCTGACCAGGCTCTATGGCTCACGCCTGTAATCCTAGTACTCTGAGAGGCTGAGACATGAGGGTTGCTTGAGGCCAGGGATTTGAGAACAGCCTGGGCAACATAGCGAGACCCTGTCTCTACAAAAAATGGAAAAATTAGCTGGGCATAGTGGCATGTGCCTACATCCCAGCTGCTCAGGAGGCTGAAGCAGGAGGATTGATTGAGCCCAGGTGTTTGAGGTTGCAGTGAGCTATGATGATGCCATTGCACTCTAGCCTGGGCAACAGAGTGAGACCCTGTCTCAAAGTAAGCAAGCAATCCTGTCATACACAAATTTTAACACAATAGAGACCACCAAAATGTTAGCTTATGTTGCTGGGCTAATTGTCCTTGACAGGAGATATTGAAGTAAGGTGGGCTCAGCCATCTTCTTGAAAATTTGGCGTTGACTAGGAAGATGGTGGGGCCGGGCACAGTCTTGGATTGAGGTGTGTTCACTGTTCCTGTGACTTTGCACGCGCTGCCTCTGGTTCCCTGCTGGGTTGGCTCAGAGGCATTGGCTTGGCTTGGTGTGTGGGACCCACCGCTGGGTCTCTGTGAGCCTGGTGTGTCGTGGGAAGTCCTGTGATCTGTTGTAGGTCATTGGTGCCCCTGGACCCTGCATTCGTGTTAGGGCACACAAGTGATTTTTAAGTGACTTTAGGAACTTTTAAGGCAAACATTTTCTAGTATTCTTCTTTTAAGCTTGAGCCTGAAGAAGTGGTTTCCTAGGCCTACAGATGTGTTTATTTTTTTTAATGTTGAAAGAGGTACCGATGTTTAAAAACTGCGAGTTTCTGTCTCTTCTTGGAATAACTGAATACCTTGCCACACGGAGCCCACTTTGCCGGAGTGCGGCAGCCTGCTTTCCCTGAATTCATGCCCTTTGTTCTTCGAGGTTTACTCCTGGGCTTCCTCTCTCCCTGGCTGCTGTAGGCATTTGTATTTTAAGAGTCTTTTGATACTGCAAAGTCAGGACTTGAAGAAACATCGCAACTGTTTGTATCTGTGACTTAGGGCTTTCTCAGGACCGAGCAATCTGTTTTCTAGCAGATACGTCATCTAAATCATGGATCGCAAGCTCCTATCTAGAATCAGCAGGCACAATATTGTATTTTCTTATTGCTTTTACTTACTAATCTGACTTTTACTGAATAGGTTATACTTTCACATGGTTCAAAATTCAAAAGGCACAAAATTATAAAGTGAAGTGTCCCTCCCACCCCATCACCCCCAGCCAACCAATTCGCCTCCTTGAAGGGCATCAGTGTTTTGTGTGTCCTTATGGAAATATTTAATGCAGATTCAAACAGAAATATGCATGTGTATATATCCCTTTTACACAAATGACTTACCATGCTCACTGTTCTGTACCTTTTTTATTTAATAACAATAAATCAGTACTTAAAGAGCTTCCTCATGTTGTTACATATATATTGTTACTTCGAGAAGAATTTTTAAGATAATTTGAGTTTGGATGCATGCAGTCAGGAGTGCGCCTCGTTGTGCTAAAGCCCTACTGTTCCTCAGAGCCTTCCCCTCTGCCGCTCTGAGTTACTGTGTGACACCCGCCTGCACCCCAAGGCAGGTGTGTTTGTTCCGCAAGTCCTCGCCACCCTTCAGTACCCACCTAAGTTCTGCGTAGGCTGTGAAGGCCTTCCCAAAGCGTGTGTCACATTATTTTTGGAAATTCTATTCATCTTGCAATCACACTTGATTGTCTTGCCACCCCAAGAATTTACAAGTTCCTCATGGTTCTCTTTCTATGTTTCTGTGGCATCTAGCAGTCCACTTGGTCCCTAGGAGATGCTCGGTAAATAAACATTGACTCGATGAGCCTGGATGACTTGACTTTTACTCCCTCAGAGTTGGTTGGCCCCTCGAGTACTGGTTAAGTTGTTAGCAGAGCCCTGCAGGTTTGCACCAGAATCCTGTCTCTTTACCAGCTGTGTGATGAGAGACTCAGCAGAATAGGCTTTTGGTCTCTACAGTGCGGAGTGGGAAGAAAAGATTAGAACTTCTGTTTACCTTTTAAAACATCTATTTTGTATATAAAAATGTTTTAAGTTTCACCGATATCTAATATGTGGGTTGACCCTGACACCTTCCCTTGGTCTATATGAGAGAGGGTCTCATGTCACATACGGAGAGTAGTGTCTTTGAGGACAAACAGGAATCCCATGACACGAATGGGTTGACAGTGGGTTTGTCACCTGTTTGTTGTCTTTCAGTGACGTGGGATGGATGGAGGTGATGAGTGCTCCGTTAAGTGGATTTTCAAATTATGTAAATAATTCCAAGTTTAATATAAACAAAATTTCCCTTAATAGACAAAAGGGTCAAAATGATTTTTTCGCAGGGGTGGAGAATTGTGGATCGAAGGCAGTTTTAACAGTGCAAACACAAGCGCGTAGGAAACGAGGGTGATCTGCTCCCAGTCTGAGCTCTTTGTCAGCCTCATGACGTCATAGAAACAGTGACAGTTCCTGTGTTTTGCTAGGGCTGTGGAACTACGTACCTCCGACTGGGTGGCTTAAGACAAAGGAATTTTATTCCCTCATAGTTTTGGAGTCCAGAAGTCTGAAGTCAAGGCGTTGGCAGGGCCGCGCTCCCTCTGATGGCTTTAGGGAGGGTCTTTCTTTGCCGCTTCCATCTTCCGGCACTTGCTGGCAGTTCCTGGCTTGCAGCTGCGTCACTCCAGCCACGTGTCTGTCTTCTTGTGTCTTCACATCGTCTTCCCTGTGTGCTCGCCCGTGTCTGTGTCCAAATTCCCCCCTTTTTATGAGGACACAAGTCATACTGGATTAGGGCCCACCCCAAGGACCTTACTTCAACTTGATTGCCTCTGCTGAGGCCCTGTTTCCAAATAAGGTCACGTTTGAGATAGTGGGGATTAGCACTTCAGCATCTGTTTAGGGGACACAATTCCTCCCATGAGAGTACTTCCTAATTAGATGTGATAAGAAGTTGGCCCCTTAGTCCCCGCCACCTGGGAGGCTGAGGTGGGAGGATCTCTTGAGCCCAACCTGGGCAACATAGTGAGACCCCATCTCCAGAGGGAAAAAAAGGAAATTGGACCCTGAATATTGAAATTCATCAAGATGATTAGAAATATTGCTTACATCTATAGTTATTGTCAAGGAACTCCAGATAAGTTTGATTTTGCCTTCAGATGTTAGCAAATATAATTATGAAGTTATTTATTGCACGTTTCCTTCATTCTTTTAAAATTTGGTTTTATGTATGGTTTATAAGGTTCATAACAGGAAAACAGTAGTCTGTGTGTATAGATTGTAAATAAAGTGTATGTGTGGAGGTAATGCTTGGGGATGTTTTTATTAATGGGGTGTGTGACCCCATCAGTCTGGAGACCCCCACCTGGGCTGTCTGACCAGCGGGGTCAGGTACCTGCAAATCCCAGTCCTGCACTCTACTTACATATGGCCTTTCAGGTTTCTCAACCTCTCTGGCATTAGTTTCCTCATTTGTAAAGTGGGTAGTTGGGGAAATTAAGTGATACGATGCCTGAAAGGTGCTTAGCATAGAACTTGGCATGTAGTAAGCAGTTGATAAATATAAGCTATCATGGATAAGTTGATTTGTTGTTTTCCATGCCAGCTTATTTTATTTAATATTTCATCTTGGGAAAATTGGTCAACAAGGTCCACAAATTACACAAGAAACTAACCAGATGAACAATGATTCTATACTGATGGACTTAAAAACAGTGAGATGGGTGTGGAAGGGAGTGAATGTACTTTTATTTCCTCCAGCTTGGTAAATCTGAGCAAATGCACTACTGTGGTTTTCCTACACCAGTTGGCAATGTGGGGGGTGGGGCACATTTACCTGTGCCCATTAGCGCCTCCAGGCTGCCCAGTAAAGATGCAGTGAGCCTCAGTGGTTCTCAGTTGGGCAGCCTCACTGCAGAGGCACTGGGAAATGCCTGGGGCATTACAGATGGTGGGGTTGGGGATTCCAAAGAATCAGGGACCTCTAGATTCTTCCGTACAGGGCTGCTGTTAAGCCTTTTTTTTTAAAGTTAAAATTCTGTTTTAGAATAACATTGGTCTATGAGAGACTTTTCTTCCCGTCCCTATAGCCAAGCAAAAGAAAGAGTAATTGTATCATGACAGTAGAGTGGTTTAAATTCTCACTGAAGATGCCCTGTGTTTCTTATTTAAATAGCATCAGTAATCAAGAGTCTTTTTCTTGTAAAGGACACTGATTCCTCTGCAGAAATCAACTAGGGCTTACATACAAGCAGAAAATGATGTTTTAAAGAAAAAATTATAACCAGTGTTTAAAAGCAGAGAATAAAAAGCCCCACTCAGTAAATGTTAACTGTGAATGTAATATATATCGTTTGGTTTCATATTATTATATATTAAACCAGTTAAAAGGAGGAAAGGAGAAGATGAGAGAGGCAGATAAGAACTCGGGCACTGGGAGAGGCAGGCGAGGGGTGGCGAGAGATGAGAGTCGGGGAGGGGAATTTGTAAATTTAGGGATGAGAGACTCCGTTTAAACACATTCTTTGCCAGGCTTGTTGTTGACCTAGACTGTGGATGTATTTTTAAATTGCCACATCATATGAAAAAAAATCCTT
>RJWJ010031489.1:0-19145 GCA_004363605.1 Indri indri
TTGTACCCTATAAATATATACAATTATTTTGTGTCAATAAAAAAGTGACAGACTGACAAAGAAATCTTTCCTGAAAATAAAATGTATATCATTACTTGGGCAGGCTGTGAGAGTCTCCACTTAATAATTCATAGAACCTAGCAAAAGATTCAAAGGTATATGGGTTGTTTGGTTACAAGAGGATGCTAATGACGTTAAGGTCGAAAGAGCCTCATTTCAGCCCAGTCAGATCAGTTTTATGCTGAGGCAATTTCTGCTCTAAATGTGTATACTATTCAGTGCAGACAGACGTCTCAATGACCCACCTGCTTCATCAGGAAGGGAGAAAACTGAATGGCAGCCATGTAGTTTCAAAGTGAAGAGTTCACAGTTCTACAGATGCAGGGTCAGTGTATGTCAAACCACATATATTTATTCCTAAATAATCTCAAAAATTAAAGATAACACTGTATTCAATTTTGTGTTGACCTGGCAGCTTTCTTATCTTGGAAATAAACTAGCCTACAAAATGATGGAGCATCAACATATTATGGTTCCATTACCTGTACTTCCACATACTTCCCCAAAGCTTATTCTAAAGGAGAATTAATTACAGATCTGACGATGCAAAGCAGACACATATAACATATAAAAAGCTTTTTATTTCCAGATAAATGCTTTCTTAGCAGCAATTATATTAAACAGCAAGTGGCGATGCCTAAGGATGGCTAATAACAGGTCTGATGTCCAGTGGATTACACTGATGTTGTACCCTGGATCCACCTCCTATTTCAATGCAAAGGCATGAATTTGAATTAGGTAAAACTTCTTTAGATGACATACATATTACATCTAAAAACTTTTATTTTATGACTCAAAAGGGCAAATGATTAGCATAAACCGTGTTTCTTATTTAAAATACATTAAATAACAGGATAATTCTGGCATTTGACATTCTTGCAACTGTATACAAAGAAATTTCTGATATTGTCACATTTATTTCCCACTACTTTCTTGTGAATAGTATATTATTGCATAGGTTCTCAGTGGATTTTGAAAGTTTAAAGCGAACAATGTTATATAGCAGGAAAGGTTTGAAAAAATAATCTAAATTTTCATTCCATTATATTTATGAGCAACTTTTGTTATCTTATTACTCTTAGAGAATAATGAGATATATTCTCCAGTATTCTGCTGGAGAATACTGTTTTTAACTATAGTGCTCAGATTGTTTGTGTGCTCACTTCCTACTCCCCTGGGTATCATCCAATTGTCCATTTATTCTTTGTTTGTAAGAGGACTGTGGCTCCACAATTATTGAAGTAGGCCAAGCTTAATGTAACATCAATTTTCAGTGTGGCTACACATTAATGAAAGCTCTCTCACAGAAAATTTGTATGCCTTGTTAAGAAAAGGATCTATTTGCACAAGATTATTCTGTAAATAATTTGGGTATCTCATTGACATTAATTATTCCATTTTTATATTTTTAATTTATTTTTAAATAAACAATACGAGCACATAGGAAAAGTTTCAAAGGTTACAAAAAGCATATACAGTGAAAAGTAAACCTACTCATCTCTGGAGCAACCATTGTTACCAAAAATTTTTGTATTCTTCTAGAGATATCTTATGCATATGCAAGCACATAAAAAAATCCAGCCACTTTTATACACAAATGATGGCATGACATATAACAGTCTTATACCTTGCTTTTTCATATAACAATATATCTTGGAGATCTCTTCATATTCAGCTGTTTTATTGGCTTTTATGGCTGTATTATATTCCATCACAATTCTAAAATACACAAAGGGCTTCTGATCTTTTAAGATATATTTAAAATTAAAATACATTTCCTTTCTGGTAATCAGAATACAGGATGGTTTACCTTCCTATTCTTTTTTTTTTTTTTTTTTTTTTTTTTTTTTTTGAGACAGAGTCTCACTCTTTTGCCCGGGCTAGAATGCCGTGGCGTCAGCCTAGCTCACAGCAACCTCAAACTCCCGGGCTCAAGCGATCCTACTGCCTCAGCCTCCCAAGTATCTGGGACTACAGGCATGTGCCACCATGCCCAGCTAATTTTTTCTACATTTATTTTCAGTTGTCCAATTAATTTCTTTCTATTTTTAATAGAGACGGGGTCTCGCTCTTGCTCAGGCTGGTCTCGAACTCCTGAGCTCAAACAATCCGCCCGCCTAGGCCTCCCAGAGTGCTAGGATTACAGGCGTGAGCCACCACGCCCGGCCTACCTTCCTATTCTAATTTAGAATATTTTTGTGCAAGAAAACACAGTATATTTGCTTATACAGATAACAGGCAAATGCACTGTGGTTCAACTACTGACACTTTATAGCTGAGTGACTTTGGACAAGTTATTTAAAGCCTCTGAATCTGAGTTTTTTCATTTGCAAAATGGTGTAATACCCATCTCAAAAGATTGTTGGGAAGATTAGATAAACTAGTGACTATGACACACCTTAGCTCAGTACATGGCATATAATTAGTGCTATATCTAGAATGTTTATATCTATATTTACCTGCATATCTCTATCTGTATCTGTTTGCATCTACACTTGTCTATGTCCCTGTCTACAAGAATATCCGTATCTTTACTGTATGAAATTGAAATTAAGATGATTGTCACATCGAAAACCACCCGATGATTCTTTATTTTGACTGTTTGACTTTGATTTTTTATTATGACTCTTTATTTCTTTTCCATGCTTTATTTTTCTTAATAGCACTTACTGACAACTAATGTATTATAAATTTATTTATTGTCCATTTGTTTCCACTAGAATAAAATCTCCAAGACAGCAAGGACCTTATCTATCTTGCTTATCACTGTGTTCTACAGAGTATAGAACTATACCTGAAATATTACAGGTGCTCAATAAATGTTTGCTTAATGAGTGAATAAATTAATGAATTTAATAAATATTTAGTGCAAATCTATATTAGACCCACCATTGAGCTTAACTCTTAACAATTTAAGTGTGCATTGAATATTTAGTTTTTACTCTATTAAATATTGTATATACATTATGATAGAATCTTAATGTCAAAGCAATATGATATGTATGATTTGCACTATCACAGCATCTGGGAAAATAAGTAAAATAATTATAATCTGCTAGAATCAGATTGCAGGAGGTGAAAGGTATCTGAATGTTCATGAGTCCTGGCTCCTCAATTCCCAAATAAAGATAATTCAGCCCAAGTGGCAAGGCTTAAATTAAAAAACAAAATCTCCTGACTCACGTACTTTCTATCATATTAATTTGCATCTCAGACACCTACTGTGTGCTTAACACTTTACAGACCACTGTGGGAATCTAGGGATATAAAAGAAGATCTCTGTCCTCAGTAACCTTATTTGAGAAGGTAAGGGTAGCACACATGAGCCATCAGAGAAGACCAGGAGATAGTACAGTTCTAAGAACTACCATATGCTGTAGAGTGATTCGGAGATAGTCAAGGAAAGGCTCCATGGGAGCTGTGGAACTTCAGCCAGAAGTCAATGATGAATGACCTCATTTGGAAGAGAAATTTGGGAGAAATATTACAGATAAGGGAGTGCATGGAGAAAATGTGGGAATGAGCATGTTTATGAGTCAAGGGGAAGGGAAGCAAATGGCACATTGCAGGAGTACATGATAGATAAGTGACAGAAAATATTGTTGGACAGGGAGTGTAGGGAAAGTAAAGCAGCCTATGCAACATGAATTTTTCTCTGATGTAAGAGTCGAGGCTTTTTATTTTAATGGTGAAGGACCTGAAAAAAAATGGAAGGATTTGATAAGGAAACAGATATGTTGAAAAAGTTGTATTTAAGGCCAGTGGGTATGAGGATGTGTGCTAAATGGTTTAGGTGGGGAGAGCCTGGATTTAGGGCAGCCAGAGATATTGGAGAGGGGATGTCATTTTCCTCTTACACACTTTTGGTGCCTGTGGCTCTCACTTGCATATCATAGGGACTGGCCACCCTTTATTCCTCTTCATCGATCTACTTCCTCATACATTCTCCCAATACCTCTGACAACCATTACCTCCTTGTCTAAATCTTCTCTGAACTTGCCAAGTTGTTGACTATACTTTCTCCTTTGTATGTGAGCTATAGTTGGGTATTTCATGTCAATTACTATCTGTCATGCATTAAATGGGATATATTTATTTACCAGTTTTACTCTGATCAACACTGTGTGCTCATTTAGTTCATACTCGGTCTAACTCATCATTTAATGCAATATCTGATACAAAATGAGGCTTTATGAAAGTTCATTGAATTGTTGCATTTGTCTCCACCTACAGTCTTTCTGGGTGACCTCAAAAGCTACACATACTCTTCTAGCATCATGTTTGTCTTAGGATTTCTACCTTCCTCAGCTCCAACAACTTTTGCCTATTCCCATTTAGTCACCTACTCCAAGGCTGTTCCTTGAACCAGATTGGTTCCAACTCTGAAATATTAGAGCCCTACATATGACTAGAATATCCTGTCATGTTGGTTCCCTACAGCCTTACTTCCTAGCACCCTGTCCCTTAATCCCACCATCATCTCTCAGACCACCAGCCTTGTCCTGGCTTCAGTTCCTTCCTTCTGGAAGAGATCCATGGCACGTAAATACTCTCAAATCTTTTGGCTTCTTGTTTTCACTGTACCAGCCACAGAGAAAAATCATACAGCTGGGTTAATATGGAACCTCCATAGATTCATAGCCTCCAGTGTATGCTGGTCTGAAATTTATCCTAATTCTCCAAGTCAGCTCTCTCTCTCCATCAGTTTGGTGACTATTCCAGGTCTTCACTACTCCCTTCATGTCTTTTAACCCACCAGTACTCTCAAGAAAGTATTTCAGTTTGTACTTCGCAGACAAAATAGAATTAATCAGGTAAGAAGCTCTTCAATTTCCTCCAAGATAACTTCCAATTCAATTGCAGTGTATGTCCAGAGCTAATCCTTCCACCTCTGCTGATTGTTTTCATACTCCCACCTTTCATTTACTATGCAGTCAATTGCAATCTGATTCCTGCCCTCCCGTGCCTTACCTTGCCCTACCACTGAAACTTGCCTTGCTAAGAGCGCTTATATCCTTATAATTGCCAAATTTCTTGGACAAATTTCAATCTTTGTTATCTCAATTATTCTCCAGTTTGGACACTGATAACCCTGCCCCTGCTTTTGATAATTTTTGTACCTCTAGTTTCTGTGATATGCCCTTCTCTTGACTTTTCTTTCTTCCTCTCTGGTTATTTATTCTATGTTAGCTTTAGGAGCTCCTCTTCTTTATTCTCCTCTTAAATGCCACTAGCCCTTGAGCCTCGGCTTGCTCGCTCCTTGCCTTCCTCTCCCCTCTCCTCCTCTTCTCTCTTTCCTCTTTTCTCTTCTCAATCTATGCACACTCTCTGTGTGACATTATCAAAACCCATGGCTTCAACTATTATACAATGATGGTTGACAAAATCTCTATCTCTATCCCAAACTTCCCTTCTAAACTCTAGGAAATGTAATCAACTGAACGTCTCCATTTTGGCACCGCACAGGAGGTACAAACTCAACCTGTCAAAACTTGAACTTGTCTTCTTTTCCAGACTTTCCTTTTTTCCACCTTACTTTGGCCGCCACAAATCTGAGAGTCGTCCAAGACTTATCCTTTGCCCTCTCTCTCAATATTTGATCTGTCTCTAAGTTCTGTCAATTTAAACTCCAATATCTTTTTATAACCTCACTGTCACTGACTTAGTCCTGTTCTACAGGATTATTGTGTTACTACAACAGCTTTTCAACCAATCTATGGGCTTCACTTGTGCTTTTATATGCTATCCTCTAAGTTATTGTCAGTTTCTAGGAAGCAAAACTGCTCATGTCCCCTTATGCTTGAAATATTTCACCTGTTCCCCATCTCTTTCAGGACAAAATTCAAATTCCTTGACATAGCAATGACAGACATTGTCTCGCTTCCAGAGACTGCCTGTGTTCCTTCGCTTGTGAATCCCTCTTCACATCATTCCAACCTCTTGCTGCCACGTCACATCTCCTACTTCCGTAGTCAAATCTTCTTCTGCCTCCCTCTTCTGAGGACACTTGCAATTACATTTGGGGCCCGCTCAGATAATCCAGGATACTCTCCCTATGTCAGGATCTTTAACCTTAAATCCCTCTGCAAAGTCCCTTTTGCCATGTAAGGTAATATATTCACAGGTTCCAAGGATTAGGACCTGGGTATCTTCTGGGCCCATTATTCAGCCTGCCACAGAAGGCATGCTTCACCTGGTCTACAGAGTGGTAATTAAAAAAAAAAAAAAATTAGTTGCTCCCAATGAAAAATTTCAAGATACTACATGGAAATCCGGATTTTCTAGTTTCTTTTGAGAAGTTAGGAACGTCTGACTGGTCTGGGCCTGTATTCCACGTGGCTATGACAGGCCTGTACCTTCTAGGTGGCCTGCATTCCCCAGCCAGCTCAGTGCCCACCAATTCCTACTGCCCTACACTCAGCTGGGTTTTCTCATCCACAATGACTGCTTGGTGCCTGGAGACGCTGGAGTTTGTAATCCTTGTCCTAAAATTGTTGTGTTTTTTCACAACTCTCCACCTTGATAGATGTTTGTCCTGTCCTCCTAGAGTTCTTTTCCTCATTCTCCCTCCTCTGCAATCTCCTGGATACACCTACTCATCCCTCAAGAACAGGTGAAAGTGCTCCATCTCTGGGAAGCCTTCTCCACATCTCCTGTCAGTGTGGGATAGTACCTCTTACCACTGGTGTTTTAATATTTGGTCCATTTCATCTGGCACCTCCTTGAAGGCATATTTTGAGTCTTCCATGTTTAGCACATCACCCATATTAGAAGCTCAATAAATTTTTGCTGAATGAATATACGTGATGGATGAAACCAGAGACCCTACTGATGGGGGCATTTATTGTGAAGTAAAATGTGCTGTTAAAACAAGAGTTTTCAGCTATAGAAGAGAATAATTTAAATTTTCCACTGTAGGCAGCTTTCTGGCAAGAGCAGGAGTAGATGGCACCAGATACTCCTGAATGTGAATATATTTGAATCAAGGGAGAGTTTCAGTGAATATGAAGATGAACCAAGCCAGATTCAGGAAGACTGGGAAGCTCCAAAGCTGCAGGGACAGATCCTGAAATCTTGTTTTGCCCCATAATGCCTGGTCATACTCTGCTTTGCACGAGGGACAGATCTACAAATAATATTAGAGGGTTTGATGTCTAGTATCATTTCAGTTCTGGCATGGCTAAAGTGCTCCAAAGAGATACAATTTGAACAATGAAATTGGTAAAATCTTGTGGAAGACGCAGGAGAGATTGAAAGCTTACCTGAATCATGAATTATTCATGCTTCGCTGGAAAACAATGAGGCAGAACTTTGGCTTTTATTACTGCTTCTGATACAAAGTGATTAGTTTTAATTTTAGATGATTGCACATGCTTATGTAACACACTAAATTCTATTTGAGTATTAACATTTTTGTTTTGTCCATTCCAATTTGAGACAATTTACTTGAGGTTATGGAATTGTTTCTTTCAAATGAATGCATTAGAATTGAATATTAAGATATATGGAAGGCTCCTTTCCAGTCCTCGTGGTTAATCAAATAAAGTAATTTTTGTCTCTGATGCAGAACCAGAGATGAATGAACCTTTGAACTAAAATTAGATTAAACTGACACAGTTGTCTGAAGAACAGAAATATGCACACCCTTTGCTAATATTCATTATAGGAGAATATGATTGTTTTCTGCTGTTGATCATAGAGGTGCTAGCCATACCAAGAAAGTTAAATTGAACTTAAGTCATAATATCAGTCCCTAAAGTTGGCAAAGGTAGTTTAGCTGCTTTTCTACAACCAAGAATATTGACTATGTAGTGGTGAACAGAAACAAGTTAACATATTAATAAGAGTTGTTTGCCATCATCACATGAATTTAGCCACACATACTTTGTTCAATTTTTGCTGATCTATAGTTACCACAGGGATTTTAAATCTAGAATTTCTTTGGTAATCTTGTATATTCTCCCTGTTTTCAAGTAATAGGAAGGGGTAGTTATGGATCACTTATAAAGCTTATTTTAAAATCTTGACATTTTTATTTATATTAGACTTATTAATATTATTGTTATATAGTTCTAAAAAAGTTGATTTCAGCAGAGAAAATGGTAATTCTTTCTGTGATCTATCACCCAATTATATCATAAGTCATATCATAAGTTCAAAGTCAAAGGAATGACTACAATAATTTAAAAGACAACTGGGAGAATTATTTTTTCAGTTACCGAAAGATATCAATAAAAATAACATTAAAAACCTTGATTTTGGTATTAAAACGATGCTAATCTTTCATTTCATGATCAAGGCAATTTAAATTGGAAGGCAATTAAAAAACAAAAACTCCACATGCATTTAAACCTCTAGTGATCACAGACTGTGCAAACCTCTCTCAGAATGAAATGAGCCTCTTGAAGTGTGTTTTTCAAGAATTCTTCTAATGGCCTGGGTCTGAAGAAAAGTTTTAGCCTCTACGTTTTGAAACATGGAAAGGTTGAAAATATCTTAGATTGCAGAAAATTATCTTTTTTTCACCTTGACACTATGCATTTTGAACTAAAAATGTATACGTGTACTACGAACAGTGTTGTGGAAATAATTGTATACCCAAACACATGTTATTCATGTTAAGATCACCTGTTAACTTGTCTACCTTTTTTTTTTTTTCCTGAAATAATGAGAAACCTAGACCCTAATGTTTGGAGATAACTGTCATGACTTAATCGTTCTTATAATATCAATAGAAATAAAATTGACTCAGAAGAGCTGAGATAGAATATTGTCCCCCAAACTGTAAAGATGAAGTTTCATCCCTACAAACTCTGTCAAGGAACGTTTCTTTTCAGCACAGAATAGAAGTCAACAACCTGTATTTTTAGGGCCAAGAGTGACACAGGGACCACTTTTTATTTGCCTCCAGCCTGGGTGAAGACCAATACATGTCTCCTACTGTTTTTGTGCAGAAGGTGCCCATCTTGCCACTTCCAGTGTATTTTCTTGAAGCACAAAGTGGAACACTGTCTTCTCCTTCTTGTCTCAAGAGTTATGATACCATGGTAATATCCCTTCTTTATGCTTCATTGGAAGCAATGGCTTTCCCTTCTAATCAGAGGAGATAAAATTTCACCACCCGCTTCACCGACCTGAATGAATTGGCCTTAGTCATCATACAATCCCTTCTTCTTCACATTTCCCACCCCCACACGCTGAAAATATAAGCCCTTAGGATGTTGCTTCTGAAAGGTTGATGGTACTTACTTGAGAGATTTGGTTTGATTAAATTGTTCTGTGGATTTTTCCTTTACCTTTGACATTTTTTTCTTTATTTTCTCATGTCTCATTTTCTCTGAGAGAAGAGATTCAATGGTAACATTTACTTCCTCTCACAATCATTTCTAAGAATATTGCTATTGTTTGCTTACTATCTGAAGATTCTCGGAAGAAAAGTACTTTGTGCTTGTAAAAGGTATGAAACATTTCATTTTAGTATTTGTGAAGAGATTTACCAAATAGAATGGCTCTTAGAATAAAAGTGAACCACTTTTTACCTGAAAAAGAAAACCAGAAAAATGTCTGAAAGCACTGTATTCTTCTGAAGCTTTAAAAACTCACTGTGAGTTTAGTTTAAGGTTTAGATGGGGTAAAAACTGGAGTAAGAGAATAAATATAGTTATGCTAGGACAGTGGGTTTTAGCTAAAAGTTACTATTTTTTAAAGAAGATATCCTTGTCATTTATACCCAGAGGGAAATCCTTCTTTCCTAGCTGGAGGAATTTTGATGGTGACAAGTCCACAAACTGTGACATCTGAAAACATGCACAGTGCTCATAAGCAATCCAGTGGCTTTGATACTTTGAGACATCAATGAATGAGAGACTTTTGGAGGATCTAACAATCCATGAAAGAGTGGCTACTCTTTACCAACTACTTTTTGGGGAAAATTGCACTTTAATGACACCTTATAATGTAGTTAGTCTAAAATATTACATTCTCTTCTTACTCTTAAGAAAAAAGTTCTCAATTTTGAATTTTCAGGAGATAGAAAATAAACCCACAAGAAGAGATAAGACCAATGCCTTATATAAAAAGTAGAGACTGTTTGTGATGGACAGAATTTACTCATTCACTCATTCAATAAACATTTATTGAGCATTGAGTATGAAGTGCTATGCACTGTTAATCCAGAAATAATTAAGACATTGGTCCTCTCAAGAGAGATTCAGATGCAGGAAGATGGACATATAATCAAATAATTATACTACAAGGTGATAACTGTTTATGTTAGACAATACACAAGCTGCTCAGAGAAGAAAGTGACTAATGTTTGTCAGACATTGCCAGATGTAGTGTAAATTCTACATCAAATCACTCCCTACAGACCTTTCTTTGTTCTTTCCGTATGGATATCTAAGATGATGCCGTGGGTTTCCTGGCTGAGCCTCTGCATGGGGCCATGGACTACATTGTGCATGGCATGCCCTGGAGTCAGGCAGTGCACCGCCCACATAGACCATATGTGGCGTCCCTGTGCCTAGCACATGCTGGGCCCTCAACTTGTTGAAAGAATAGGTGAATGAATGTACATGCAGAGGGATAGTTTGTGGAGCAGGTAACTTATATTCTGTAGAGGAAGAAACATGGGGAGCTGTAGAGGTGACGTAAGTATGTCTAGTTTCAAAATAAAGTCCCCTAATGGTAGAGAGAAACCCCATTTATAATAGTAACAAATATTTAGGAATAAAGTTAACAAGAAATGTCCAAAATTCATAGGAGGTAAACTTTGAAACACTCCTGAAGGACACAACCATAGACTTGAACAAATGCAAGGTATGTCTTCTATTCTTCAATAGGAAAACTCATGACATGTTCCCTAAGTAAATTTATTAATTTAATGTAATCCTAAGGAAAACACCAACAAGCTTTGACACGGGGTTAGATAAGTTGATACTAAAGTTTTTATGTAAAAACAAACATCAAGAATTCCCAGGAAAAAAGAAGTAGCAGTAAAAAAGAAAACATGAGAGAGAACAATTCTTACCAGGCACTAAAACATATTGCAAAGCCTCTGTGATTAAAGCAGTGTGGCACTGGTGTGTGAATAGACAGAAGGACAAGCGGAACAGAATAAAAAGCTCACATAGAGATTCAAGTTCCTACAGAAATTCAATATATGATAAAGATGGCATCTTAAATTACTGAGTCAAAGATGTACGTGGGCGACCATTTGGGAAAAGGTAAAATTAGATTTCACAACATACAAAAACAATAAACTCCAGATTCTTTTGAGATCTAAATGTAAAATTCTAACAATCTGAACACTAAAAGAAAACATGATGAATACCTTCTTAATCTTAGTGTGGGGAAAAGCTTGCTAACTAGGACTCAAATTCCAGAGACAACTTTTTAAAAATTGATAAGTTTAACTACATAAAATAAAAAAAAAATGTTTCCATCACTTCTGTGACATTCCTGCCAAAGACACTTAATCAGAATCTAATTGTAAGAAAACATTAGACAAACCTAAACTGAGAGACATTCTACAAAATAACTGCCCTGTAATGTTTTAAAATGCCAAGATCATGAACATCACTGATAAAATGTCTTATTCTACGCTGAAGGAGACTAAAGTGATGTGATAACTTAGTGGAACATGTGATTCTGAACTGGATCTTTTTGCTGTAAATGACATTAGCAGTACAACTGATAAAACCTAAAGGAGTTTGAGGATTAGATAGTAGTAATTTGATGATTGTATTGTGATTATAAAGGAGACTTTCCTCATTTGTAGGAAAATGGTGCTAATATTCAGGGATGACCGTGCAGCAGGTCAATAAGTCACTCAAACTGTTCAGGAAAACAAAAGTTCTTTGTATTACATTTGCAACTTTTCTGTAAGTTTGAGATTGACTCAAAATATATGTGTATATAGAACTATCTTGATGAAATGATTGATTTCATGGGAAAAAATTTAATTACCAAAAGTGATCTCAGGAGAGCTTTGAAAACATAAGCAGGAATTACCAGAGAAAAAATATGTAATGTTGCCAAAAAGCAACCCCCAAACCATCATCGAGTCCATATGTTCTCACAGGAGAATACTGTTCAGCTCCTAAAGAACAGATAGTTCCAGTGCTATCTAAATTGCTCTGGAACATAGGAAAAGAAGTAAATCTTCCAAATTATTTTCATAAAATGAGAAAATATTGAAACCAGAACCCAAATATGACAGCAAAAAGAAAAAGAAAATGACAGAAAAATCTTTCTTATGAATATGTAATACATCTAAATAAAACATTAACAAACAGAATCCAGCAGCACATTAAAGGAATAATAAATCATGACCAAGTGGCATTTTATCTAGAAGTACAGGAATAATTCAACATCAAAAAAAACTATCAATATAACTTACCACATTAATAAAACAAAATGGAAAAATTATATGATCATCTTCACAGATGCTGAAAATGTATTTAATGATAATCAACATGCATTCTTCATAAAGAATCTATAAATAAAGTAGGAATAAATAGATATATTACATCATGTTAGAGAAGAATGCACCTTCACCTTAAAGAGACATCATGTTAATTTAAGATTGTACCCTGGAAGCGTTCCCATAAAGTGGGCAAGACACGGATGCTCACTGCTGTTTAACATCATTCTGTAAGTCTTGGTAAACTCAATTAGAAAAGACAAAGAAACTAAATGAATAAACACTGGAAAAAATGAAATAAAAGTATTGTTATTGTCAAGTAATATAATCATATACATTGAAAACACAAGAGAATCAACTGAAAAACATGTAAACACTGAGAGAATTCAGTAAGGCACTAGAGTACAAAAGTATATAGAAATAAGTATCTTTCATATATACAGATAACAAGCAACATTGCAAACCCCAATTACTGGTAGAGGACTCAGGATTTCCAACAACACCTTTGGGGTTTTTTTCTTTATGCTATGGGTACACTTCAGAGGTGAGTTATCCAAGCCCACAGTCTGACTTTTCTCTCTGGTAGCCTGTAGGATTTTCTCTGTGATTTTAATATTCTCAGTTTCAATATGATGTTGAATTGGATGCATTGGCTTGATATGCTCCTTTCATTTAATACCTCGTATCTCTTTAAATTGGAAAATATAAGCCATTTTTAATTTAAATATTGTATCTCTCCATTCTCTCTATTCTTTATTTCTAGAACTTCAATTAGATATATATAGGAAATGATCTTTCTATTCCCAATGTCTCTTAATATCTCATTCATATTTGCTATTCTTTATCTTGCTTTGGAATTCTCAGTGGATTTCCTAGATCTGTCTCCTAATTCAATACTTCTCTTTTGGTTGTATTTAGGGTCCTATGTAGGGATCAAGGAAAAACTTCCCCTTCACCCTCTGAAGGTCACTGAAAATCAACAGACAACAGGCAGATATAGGAGAAAAGGCATGCTATTAATAATTTCATTTTAACGGGCATAGCAGCAGGAGAATGATTACTCAATAACCCAATGGGGTACAGATGTTTATATACCCTTCTTCATAGTAGAAGGGAGGTGGGAGAAATGCGGCAATTTGGGGAATAGTAAATGATTTTTATGGGGAGTCGATGAGCTTGGAGAATGTGCAATGGCCTGGGACAAAGTCTCTTGGGCCTGCAGAGCAGACAATGGTTTGTGACTAAAGTCTGCCTAGGTGTGTTGACAGACTTCAGTTTCTCTTCCTGTGACATGAGTTAATGAAAATTTATGGATAATTGTGTCTGTTTTCTTTGGTTGGTCGGACTTTAGGCAGATGAGGAACTTTGGAGAATAGCTTCACAGAGACGGCGGGGGTGGGGGGTGGGATTGGCTGCGGGGTTGAGGGGGACCTGAGGCTGCTTTTTCAATCCAGCATTTCAAAGCACCGTATTTTGGGATATTGGATTTTGAGCCCTAACATCTACCGTTCAACTTGTGCATTGAGGGTTTTTTTAGGTTAAACTTATTTACAGATTTAAAAAATGTTTAATTATTATGTATTTTTACTTTTTAAAATAACTTTATTGAGATACAATTTATATGCAATAAAGCACACTCATTTAAATTATACAATTAAATGAGTTTTGATGAATGTATACACCCATGAAAACACCATTGCACTCAAAATACAGACCATTTCCACCACCCCTAAAAGTTTCCTTGTGACCCTTTGGGAAGTTTTCAGCAAGTACTTCTTCAAGTATATTTTCTGCCTCCTTCTCTCTCTTTTCTTTCTCTGCAACTACAATTCTATGTATATTGAACATTTGGATGTTAAATTATATTTTAAGTAATATTTTAATATATTTGAGGCAGAGGAAGAATTTTTCACATAGCTCAAACTGTCATACTGACCAGAAGTTTATACACATTTTAAAGTTATAAATACTCATTAATTTTATGGCTATGCAATATGCCCCATTTATTTAATATTTTCCTATTTTTGACTACTGAGATTGTTTCAAATTTTTGCTAATGTAAATAATTTTATAATGAATATCTGTGCAAAAAAGATTTTTTTTTCACATTTAAGATTATTTTCTTAGGAACTACTGAAGCAAAAATATGCACATTTTTAATGATCTCAGTGCTTATTGCCAAAATGTTCTTTAAAGGGATGAGACAATTAAAATGTGATTGGCAGTCCATATCAGAGTGCCTGACTACCACTTCAGAAGCATTAGATATTTTGATTTTGTTTAAATCTTTCCTAATTTAAAAGATGAAAACAGGCCAGGCATGGTGGCTCTCACCTGTAATCCCAGCACTTCAGAAGGCTGAGGCAAGAGGATCCCTTGAAGCCAGGAGTTTGAGACCAGCCTGGGCAACATAGCAAGACCTCATTTCTACAAAAAATAAAACAGGTACTCAGGAAGCTGATGCAGGAGGACTGCTTGAGCCCAGGAATTGAAGGTTTCAGTGAGCTAACTGTGCCATTGCATCCCAGCCTGGACCACAGAGCAAGATCTTGTCTGTAAATAAATAAATAAAGGATGAAAACAATATTTTCTCTTTAAAATCTGCATTTGTTGGGTTACTGGTAGCATTGAACATTTCTCCAGGTTTGTTTACTAGCTGTATTTACTCTTTTGAGGATTGTCTCCCAGCCTACGGTTTAATGAATCTATAAATTGCCATGAATGCATTTATTCTCCTTGAAGCAACACCGACTCTCTGCTCATTTTTGTCAGCTTAAAACTGAGAACAGGGAGGTATAGAAATTGCAGCTCTGATTTCGGTTTGATGTGATTCAAAATGGTTTGTAATGCTGTGCCTCTGAGGGGTAGAGATTATCATGGCAATGGCCCCAAGTAAGATAAAGCTGCACCGCAGCAGTGTGGCGCAAGGAGAGGCTGTCCGGCTGAAGGAATGATGGCTAAGATGTTGTGAAATTATTATAAGGTCAGCACACAGATCCAAACTAGCTTGAATAACTCACCTCTGAAGTATATTTACATAATCAAGAAAAAAATCCCAAAGGGATTACTGGACATAACAAATAATTTGCCAATAGTTAAGTTCCAAAACATAAGCTGTGGAAACATATATTGGGCTGAGTTATTTTCCCTCTGCAAGTAATATGGGCTGAATTATTAAATAAGCAGTTAGTCTAGCTCCATTTTAAGAGTGATTGTAAAGGCCCCTGTTGTGGGAGATACATTCAAGCAAATATTATAAAATTTGTGAACATGATGTAAGAAATTAAACAGCAGATATAATTAGGACAAACTTATCATATGTAATAATTAGCAATATTCAGTTTAGAATTAATTGGTCCCCAAAGAGCCAAACCTAAATCAATGCCAAATAACTGAAATTGCACCGACTGTGGTCAACATTGCTAATATTACCAGTAAAAGCCAGAAGTTGAAGAGTGCGCTCCCTGAACAGCGATGAAAATTATGTCTTTAAATGTAAGTTCCACTTCCCCCATCCCAGTAGAATTGCTTGGGTTTACCCTCCAAGGTAGAGTTTTTTGGAAACTGTATATCATACTCTCTCTGGGGTTCTAGCTTTTCTGCCAGTTCAGAGCAACTCAGAACTAGTCTTGCTACGTACATGGGCTTCCGGCTGATCCAGCGTGCCTCAGGCTGCCCGGAGGTCCCTCCCCTTTGCTTAGCGATCCCCACTGACCCTCTCCAGGGCAGCACCCTTCAAACCTCTCCCTATCCACTTGCACAGACAATGGAAATCAAAAGAAACCAGAGCCCCATCCCCATCTCTTTTCTTTCTGAAAGCTAACCGAGGCAGCAAGTTTTATTTTAGACTTCCTACACGGAGAACTAAGATTTATTTTCCATTACTTGGCTTCCACTTCTCAATAAAAGCAGTTATGCTAACCATGGTAATCAATTCTTTTCACTAGCAATAAAGCACAAATATCACAGGTTTGAGCTTATTTTTCAAAAGAGGCACAACTTAAAAATCTTTAGAAAGTTGATGCCTGGAGCAGTGGGTATAATGACCTCCCCTTTCAAATAACATTAAACCCAGATTGTATTTCCGAGTGAAAAGGCTGCTGGGCCAGAGAAAGTGACCTTTGGATGAGTGAGGACTTGTTACCCTGTCAGCATCGGTGCTGCCCGCCATTAGAAAGAACTACCAAGTAATAAACCATTTACAGCCTGCACTTAGCTATCCCCTAAAGGACACTTTCTGGGGAGGGGAAAAAAAGCAATTGATTTTCTCTATCCGATAGTCATCATCTTATACTTAGGCCATCTAACTGCCTACCACTGCTTATGTTCCATTGTCGAGGTACCTTATATAACAAGGGCAGTTGATTTTTCTTTTCTTTTCTTTTTTTGACAGATTTTAAAAGCCTAGTGCTATTGCACAACATAAAACAATACCTGAAGTTGTAGACAAATTAGGTGCGGAGACAAGACAGAAAGAGGTTATTGTCCCACCTAAAAGATCTCATTTAAACCAAGTTATAAAAGGAATATCTAAATTCTCTCTCTATTCCCTCCAACTGTCAGGTCGTGGTGGTAGTCTGCTTTGTTCTCAGTTCTTGGTGTACACTTGGCCGAAGAATGACCAGACACACCAAAAGCAAGGCAAGTGTGAAACCAAGTTTATTGAGGAAGGACAAGATAGGTTTACAGAGCAAGAGCAAGATACATTTGCCATAGGCAGCAAACAGACACCCCCTGTCAAAACACGAGGGCTTGATTATGGTCTGGGGTCTTGTTTTGTAGTGTCTGGATTGGGCCCTCCTCATGATTCAGACATCACCATCAAACCACTTTGATGTGTTAGACCGTAGATAATTCCACGGTGGGCCCAGGGGAGAGACGACCACCCTGAAAAGCGAGCGGAGACCGAGACTTGATGCAAAAAGCAAGAGGCTTTATTTCCAGCGCAGCGCAGGGGCGCACAGCGTTACCAAGTTGGCTACCTGCCGCGCCGAGAACTATGACACTGGGGTTTATAAAGGCAAAAACCACACGCAGGTGGCCAGGGGGATAAGAGGGAGTTTCGGGTTGGGGGTCTCCAGTAGCCTAATCTTGCACAACCTGGTTTCAGGGCGGGGAAATTCCAAAGACTTAATCTTGCACAAACTTCTCCAAGGGGCCGTGGGGGAGGTATTTCTGGCGCAATCGAAACTGCCAGTCTGGGGTGGGGAAATTCCAAGGAGCTGTAATCGATAAAGTTTTTAAGCACACACTTGGGGGAGATTCTACTATAACCTTACAGTACTATCCAGTTCTTTTTCTGATAAGAGTGGATGATCAAACATTTGGAGATCATTCCTTTATATCATTGTAATTATCATAATAACAGCTCCATTTATTGCATACTTAATACATACCAGAGACTGTGTTAAGTGCTTTATGTAACAATGCTATATTTCATTTAACCCATACAATAAACTCTCTCAGGTAGACAGTGTAGGAGCAAAAGAAATTTTCCTTTTTCCCCTTCTGAAGATCTGATAATTTGAGTCTATGAAACAAGCTGACAATAGACAGATTAACAGGAAAAAAAGGCATACAAATGTATTAACATGCACATGTGCATGTGTCCATGGGGGCCACACAAAATCTGAGACTCAAAGAAGGGCCAGCTGACTAATGTTTTTATGCAGTACAGAAAGGAAGGCTTGGAGCACCTGGGGGAGGCAGTCACAGGTTAAGGGGCATAAGGGGAGGAATGCATGGTGGAGCCAAGGCTGTCTGTTATGCAGATTAATTCTTTCAGGTAGCAGCCCTCAGAAAGAATAGGTGGTAGCCTGTGGTAAATGTTTCTCTGTCAGATCTTTAAAAGTGTCAGACCTTTCATCTCTTCCTATGAGTTATCTTTCCTAGATCCAGGTAAGGCAGATCAGGGGACCTTAGAGAAAGCCTGTTTGCATGTAGTTTACTTCACTGATAATGATAAGGAAAATCCCCATCTATTACTTGGCACATCAGCTACCTGAGACCCCCACCTCTCAAGGAAGACCTGCATTAGCATAATACTAACCTATTACCTGGCCCATCCACTAATCTAATACCTGGCACATCAGCATAACACTACCCTGTTACCTGGCACATCAACATAACACTAAACCTATTACCTGGTGCATCAACTCCCTATTACTTGGTGCATCAATATAATATTAACCTATTACCTGACACATCAACTAACCTATTACCTGGCAGGCATTGGCCACCTGATATCCCACCCCTCGAACCACCCCAACTTAATAAAAGTGGGAAAAATCAGGTAGACAGGGCTCAGAATTTGGTGGCAAGATCCCTCTGAGCCCGCCGGCGAAAAAACTTTGATTCTCCGACTCTCTGTGTGCCTCTCGGTTTGTCCTCAGGACCACTCGCTGTAACATTTGCTGTAACAATAGCCCCACAAAAGGACAGCTTTTCAGAGCTATTCCTGTGTCTGCAGCCCCCCTAAATAGCCACCTCAAAATATGCCAAAAGAAGCATATTTTGGGGTGGCATATTTTGGTTTTCCACAATACTGTATGTGATCCCATCTTATAGAATTTGAAGCTCAGGCAGGTGCAGTAACTTGTCCAATGTCACTCATTAAATGGCAGAACCAAATTCAAATCCTGAATTGCCCACTCCAGAACCT
>RJWJ010031490.1:0-19167 GCA_004363605.1 Indri indri
TTTGTTAGTAACAAGGGGAGACAGATATTGGATAGGAAATTATTAATTTCTGCTGTACTTTGTGTACAGCAGAAACTGAAGCTCAAAGCTTCAGTTTTCTCTTCTGTAAAATGACTAGTTATGATTAAATGGTCTCTAAACCCTTCCTGCTCTTAATGCTAATATCTCTGATCTGAGGATCCCTTTGCCATCTGGCAGCACTAGCTGCCACTCTTCTTGAAAAAGTTGCTATTACAAAAGGGCTGTCCGCGTGATCACTTGCTCCAGGCAAAATGTCCTTATCAGTTGCCTGGATTCCTACCTAGGACCAAGACAATGGTGGGGCAAAGGTTTTGGAATCAGCTGCTGCAGTGTCAGGGGACTGCCCATGAACGTGCCCATGTCCATGTCCAGAAGTCAGAACATGAGTTGGGTCCTCAGCATTTACTCAAATGCTGCAGGTATTTACCACTCTTTATTGTCATCATTGTGTGAAGAACACTCTGGAGTGTTAAAGACCTTTCAAAGATGACAAGCATACAAAATGAAGACCACATTAGAATTTCTCCTGAAATTCTATGCATGGACTTCAAAGACACAGGGTCAGACTGTCGTTAGGTAACAAATAAAAGTTGCTTTATTATTTCTTCTCTAAGAACAAAATAAGATTAAAATCGTATAGATTAATATCAAACTTCACTCCCCCAAAGGAATCAAAGTTAAGAAAAATGTTCATATTTCTCTAAAAATAAAGAATGGAATTAACATGACAGATGCTGCTTTCCAGGAAACTTCCCCACCCAAGAAGATATTTAATAGAGGGATTACGTGATGTGTGAATTTTTCACACTGAGAAGACCAGCAATATTAAAGGGTCCCTTGCTGTGGAAAATCTGCTAATTGCCAACTTCCATCAAATGGAGAGACGTCTTCAATGTAATTGCTGTATTGCCATGCCAATTATTGAAATCATTGAATATACAGATTCATAACACCCTATTTTCTCCTTCTGATGGTAACCAACATAATACTAATATATAATAATTTTAACAAATAATAGTAACAAAATACACAATCCAATTTTTTTAAATGGTGTACAAATAATGGTATTTGTGAAGGTTTAGAAGTTAAAATCTATGATGACAAATGTTTAGCCTTTTAAAAGTTAGAGACTGAAATAAGGAATCTACCAAGATCTAAGTTGTAATAAACTTACACATTTTCTTCAACAGTTTTTATTTCAAAACTGTAAACATAAAATTTGACTTTCTGACAAAAATGCATCCCAGTATCTCTACCCAGAAATGTAATTTTAAAAACTTCTTCATTTTTTAAACAGTTTTATTGATGTATAATTTACATTCCATAAAATTCACCAATTGTATTTACACAGTTTAGTGATTTTGATTAAATTATGTAGCTATGCAACCATCTCATAATCTGGTTATAAAACAATGGAATAGCCATTTAAGATTTTCTTTAATTTCTCTCAACAATACTCTACAGCTTTTAATGTTGAGATATTGCACTTCTTTTATTAATGTATTGCTAAGTGTTTTATTCTCTTTACTATCATTGTGAATGAAATTGATGTCTTAATTTCATTTTTTGGATTGTTCATTGCTAGAGTATAGAATTATAATTGATTTTTGCATAACAGTATCTTGCAGTAGTGCAAAATTTATATATTAATTCCAATGGATTTTTTTTTGTAGATTCCTTATTATATCATCTATAATTAAAGAAAATTTTACTCTTTCTTTTCCAATCTATATGCCTTTTATTTATTTTTCTTGCCTTATTGCTTTGGTCAGAACCTCTAATGCAATGTTGAGTGAATGCAGCAAGGGTGGACATCCTTGCCTTATTCCCAATTTTGAGGAAAAGCATTCATTCTCTCACTATTAAGTACTGATTGGTTTAGCTACATTCTCTAAGTTTTGATATGTTCTTTTAATTCAGTTAGAAATATTTTTAAATTTACCCTTGTGATTTCTTCTTTGACCCCTGAGTTATTTATAAGTGTGTTTTTTAATTTCCAAATTATTCCAAATTTTCAAATATTTTAGATTTTCCATTTTTGGGGTGTTGATTTCTAATCCAATTCTGTTTTGAACAAAGAGCATTCTTTGAATGACTTTAATGTTTTTAAATATATTGAGACTTTTTAATGGTCTAGCATGGGAGTCAGCAAACTTTTTCTTAAAGGATGAGATATTAATTGAACCTTTTACTTTTTTTTTTTTTTTTTTTTTTTTTTTTGTGAGACACAGTCTTGCTCTGTTGCCAGGCTATAGTGATGTGGCCTCAGCCTAGCTCACAGCAACCTCAAACTCCTGGGCTCAAGTGATCCTTTTGCCTCAGCATCCCACATAGCTGGGCCTACAGGTACAGGCCACCACACCTGGCTAATTTTTTCTATTTTTAGTAGAGACAGCATCTTGTTCTTCTTGCTCAGGCTGGTCTTGAACTTTTGACCTCAATCAATCCTCCTGCCTCGGCCTCCCAGAATGCTAGGATTATAGGCATGAGCCACCTTACCTGGCCTAATTGAACATTTTAGACTTGTACATTTCTGTCACTACTCAACTCTGCAGTTAGAGGATGAAAGGGACCATTAACAGTGGGTAAACAAATAGTGGACATGTTCCAATAAGCATTTATTTACAAAAATAGGCAGCTGAATAAACACATGAAAAGATACTCTTTATTAGTCATTAGGGAAATGCAAATCAAAACAACAATGAGATACCTCCTCATACCTACTAGGATGGTTATAACCCAAAACACAGAGAATGAAAAGTATTGGTGACAATGTGGAGAAACTGGAACACTCTTACATGGCTGATGGGAATGTAAAATGGTGCAGCCATTGTGTAAAACAGCTTAATGGTTCCTCAAAAAGTTAAACATAGAATTACTGCATAACTCAGCAATTCTACTTCTGGGTATATACCCAAAAGAATTGAAAACAGGGACTCAAACAGATACTTATATACCAGTGTTCATTGCTACATTTTTCACAGTAACCACAAGGTGGAAGCAATCCAAGTGTCCATCAACAGATGAATGGATAAACAAAATATGGTATATACATATAATGGAATATTTTTCAGCCATAAAATATTAGGAAGTTCTGATATATGCTACAATATAGATAAACATTGAAAACATTATGCTAAATGAAATAAGCCAGAAACAAAAGGACAAGTATTATATAATTTCACTTATATAGGGACAGAAAGCAGTTTAGAGGAGCTGGAGAAAGTCAGTAATGGGGAGTTATTGGTTAGTGGGTACAGAGTTTACGTTGGAGATGATGAATAAATTTTGGGTACAGATAGTGGTGATGATTGCACAACATCATGAATAAAATTAATGCCACTGAATTGTACACATAAAAATGGTTTAAAGAAAATAGGCAGCTGTGCCAAGTACACAGTGGCTCACACCTGTAATCCTAGCACTTCAGGAGGCTGAGTGCAAGGATCGCCTGAGGCCAGGGGTTTGAGACCAGCCTGAGCAAGAGGGAGACCCTGTCTCTACAAAAAATAGAAAAATTAGCCTGGCATGGTGGCTGGTGCCTGTAGTCCCAGCTACTCAGGAGGCTGAAGCAGGAGGATTGCTTGAGCCCAGGAGTTTGAGGTTGCAGTGAGCTATGATGACGCCACTGCACTCTAGCTCAGGCAACAGAGTGAGACCCTGTCTCAAAAAAAAAAGAAAAAGAAAACAGACAGCTGGCCCTTGGGCTATAATTTACTGACCCCTGGCTAAGAATATAATCCATTTTGGATGATATACCAGGTGTGCTTAAAAAGAATGTATTATGTATTCTGTTGTTGTTGGGTGAAATGTTCTACAAATGTCAGGTAAAGTTGGCCTTTCGGATGTTCCACGTCTTTGTTCTTCCTATGTTCCTCTGCTGTCTTCTTTTGTGTTAAATACTTTTTAGTGTTCCTATTTCATTATTCTTTTGATCTTTAACAAAATTCTGATTTCTTTTCTTTTTTTAATTTTACTGTCTTTTTTTTTTTCTTTTTGGAGACAGAGCTCACTCTGTTGCCCGGGGTAGAGTGCTGTGGCGTCAGCCTAGCTCACAGCAACCTCAAACTCCTGGGCTTAAGCAATCCTCCTGCCTCAGCCTCCTGAGTAGCTGGGACTAGAGGCGCCACCATGCTCGGCTAATTTTTTCTGTATATTTTTAGGTGTCCAGATAATTTCTTTCTATTTTTTAGTAGAGACGGGGTCTTGCTCTTGCTCAGGCTGGTCTCAAACTCCTGACCTCGAGCGATCCTCCCGCCTTGGCCTCCCAGAGTGCTAGGATTACAGGCGTGAGCCACAGCACCCGGCCCAAAATTCTTATTTCTTAATGGTCACTCTAGGAATTATAATATAAATCTTAACTGATTAGAGTGTACTTCACGTTAATACTAACTTGATTCTGTTAAATATAGCAACTTTACTTCCAAACTTCCTCCATTGTCATACATATTTATATATGTTATGAATCAAACAGTGCAATATTATTACTTTATACGATCTAACATAAAATTGTTTTTAAAGAAATTAAGAGAAAAAATGTATACAATTTTTTTTACACACATGTATCATTTCTGGTGCTCACCATTTCTTGCTATCTGTAGCCTTTTCCTTACATTCTGAAGACTTCCTTTAGTATATCTTGGAAGGCAGATCTGTAAGCAATGGATTTTCTCAATCTTAGTTCACCTGGGAAAGTCTTCATTTTACTTTCTTTTCCAAAGGATAGTTTTGTTAGATATAGAAATTTTGGCTGATGGTTTTTTTTTCTTTCAACACTTTCAGTACACCATTCTACTGAATGAATGATGGTATCTCATTTTAATTTGTATTTCCCTTATTACTATTGTGGTTAAGCATCTTTTCATGTTTATTGGTCATTTGTTTTCCCTTATTTATAAATACATTGTTAATATTCCTTATAATTTTGCATTGGGGTACTTGGATTTTTTCTTATTGATTTATGGGGGCTCCTTATGCATTCTTAAATGTGTCCTTTATCTGTTGTATATGTTGAAAACATTTCCTCCCAGTCTATCCCATTGCTTTTAACTTTGTTGTCTTTTGATGTACAGAGGTTTTCTCATCAACATTTGATTGGTCCATCCTTTCACCGCTGATTTGAAATGGCATCTTTATTATTTAGTAATTATAAATCACATAAAATCATGTAAAAATCATGAGTCTTTACCCAGATTTTTCTATTCTGTCTTATTGATCTATTTGTCTATTCCCATATTGATTATTCTAATTATTAAATATACTTCATTTTTGTATTTGCTAAAGCATTGCTCTTATTTTAGAGATTGTCTTGAGCTTTCTTGTGCATTTCTCTTTTGAATTAATTTTAGAACTTGACAAGTTTCTGGATAATCTTTTTCATTGGGATCTTTTTGGATTTATAGATTAAGTTGAAAAAAAAGAGAAATGTTTACAATTTAGAGTATTCTCTTCCAATAACATAGTATGCATGTTTATTCAGGTCATCTTTTATAGTTATATCATTCAGGGAAGGTTTTAAATATTATTCTTACAAACTTACTGGGTTGTTTTGCTGAGTATGAATCCTTTACATGGATATTGCTAGTCAGTAGGAAGGCTGTGGATTTTGTCTTCTGATCTTGTTTCTGGTCACCATGTTGGAGTCTTATTATTTCTAATAGCTTGTTAGTTAATTCCTCTAGAAATTTTTTAAAAATATATTATCCGAATAGACACGTAGGCCATTTTCCCCCCTTCTTTGCCAATATTTAGATATCATTTTTTATTTGCTAGAACTCCCAATATAATATTGCATAGAAGTGAAAGCAGCCTTCTTGTCTTATTTCTGACTTTAATAGAAACACTCCTAACTTTGTAGCTGAGGATGTTTTGGCAAATATACTTTATTGGGTTAGAAAGACTCTTTCTATGCCTAGTATGCTAAAAAACAAAAACAAACAAACAAAACCCCTTTTTTATTAGACATGTATGTTGAATTTTATCAAATCCATTTTTAGAGCATCTATTTACATGGTCGTATGGTCTTCATTGTTAATCTGGTAATAGAGTGAATTACACTGATGTTTTTTCCAGTATTGAACCTCTCCTGGCATATGTCCTGCTTGGTTATGATACATAATTCTATTAATACATCACTGAATCTGATATACTGACATAGTCCTCAGCATTTTTGCTTCAATGTCTACAGATCACTCTCTGGCAGCCTGGGGCTCTTCCTATTCCCTGTATCTGCCCCTTCCGAGTCACTAGCACATTGGAGTCATTCCATTTTTAGGTAGTAGCTTCTCTCTGTTCCTATTATTTCGTCTGCATTGCATATTTCAGGGATTCCTTGTAATAATTCCTGGCCCAGCCAATGTATCCATTTCTGTGTTCTAGTCCTGCTCTGGATTTTAAAAATAATAGTATTCATTTCCAGGAATTTGGAATGGGAGGGCAGGGGCTTAACATGAGTTCTGTTCTCCGCCTTGATTCAAGATCCAAGATTGGTGCCACTTTAGTCTCTTGTTGGAACCTGATTTTTCTGGTATTCTCTGAACAGTAAATATTATCAGAAAACTAGGCATACCCACCTAACATTTTCTTCTCTTTCAATAATGTGGTTTTTTATTTAATTTCTTAAAATATTTGCTATTAGGAAGGCAGCACATTTGCCAAGGTTGTCTATAATGGAGACATGTCACAAGATGCCTTTCCTACTTGCCTTTTTAACACCCATTTGGGACAAATTCTTAGAACTTCACCTTGAAATGAACCAACTTGATCAGCTACCAATATTTTGTTCTCTTCTACATTAGAACAGGAGCCTCCTCCCCTAATCCCAATGAAATACTGGTTACCTCAATAGCATTTAGAACAGAGTTTTCTTTTTAAGTACCTTTTCCCTTGAGGTAAAAAAGACATTGTATCTTCTAACAGTTTCTTTTTTCCACAAGTTTATCACACACAATCTTTGGCCCAAAGAAGGAGCGTATTGCCTTGGGATTGTTTGTGAAAGGACAAAGGACCAATCCTTGTCTTAGAGTTTCCCAAATGGCAAAGTAGGAACTGTGTGCACATATCCTAAATTCATCCTCAATCTCAAGGGATACATTATTTCTCCAGCAAGCAAGACTTAACCCCAGAGGAATCCCGGGATGGCCAACCCAGGCTATCACAGGAGGCAGTGGCCTCCTAAGACACGCTGCTGAGAACATGACCTTCAGAGCCTGAATCCCAAGTTGATTTGCTGAATCCCAAAATACCAATAACAATCATTAATATCCATTAAATATGACTGACCACCTACTGTGTGCCCAGCAGTCTTCTGGCAGTGGAGATTCAGTGGCAAACAAGATAAACATATTCTTAAAATATAAATGCCCTTTTAATATCATTCTGTGTTTTGAAAGCTTCAATTTTGTATTGGGATTTTTAATGCTGAGGTAATATGATCTTGGTAGGTAGCGTAAAACCTTTTTTTCCCTGCAGGGTACACCGTGAAATGATACACCATTTCTTGCCTAGGAAATGAGATATGTGAAGAGATCATTAGTTTGTTTGTCATTAGATATGGTAGAACTATATTAGATAACCAGTCTTCTCTTAACTAAGGTCCTGACTAGCTGCCCACCCTCCACCCCCTGAACTTCCACATTGGGGCATAATTCTTCAGGTGGTGATAACTTCTGTAGGTACCGGAAAGGTAGGGTTAAGAAAGAAAACTGCCTCTGATCAATAAAGCTGCAGGGGCATCATAAATAATTTAACCACATACTCCGTTTTTAGTTTCTTTGATCGGCTTCTCTCATCGTGCCTGGTTGTGTTGTTGCTGCCACAAAAGTTTGCTCTTTGTGAGGTTGAAGAGACCTATAGCAGTACCTCAGTCACCTTCCTGGGCAAGGGTCCACTTTGTATTATGCCTTCTGCCTCATAGCTAAGCATCAATGTGCTTCTTACCAATCTTAGGGGTGTTGTTGCTTTGAAATGTTCTAAGTCAGGAAATGAAGTTACTTATTAGTTCTGGTAATAAGATAAATGGACTGGCTCTGAGAGCCATCTTCCTGTTGTTCTTTATTTATTTTAGAAGATTGGTGAGTTTTGGGGTAGGGAAGCTAGGGAGAGGAAGAAAGAGGGATAATTTTCAGGATCTCAGATTCTTTGCTAGTATTGCTTTTAGGGGGCAGTGAGTGAGGAGATAGGGTACATTAGGCAGTAGTAATTAGTATAGGATTTGCTGCTATCTGATTATCAGAGTTCATTGGCTCTGGGAAAAATGATAAATCAGGTCTATTTTTCTATTTTGCCACTATCATCTATTTTAAAAATCTTCTTGTAGTGCCAGGGTTCCTCAACAAAAGGCATAGCTCATATCTCCATTAAATTGAAATTAAGAATGTTAATAACACCAATATAGGCTATTGATTTATTGCTTAAACCAAGTATTCGGTAGGACTTGAGCACTGTTGTTCTATTATGGAGGAGGGAAATATCTGAGAAGAAATGCACAGAATAGAAAAAAGTGCTAAGAAAGGGATTCTATAAGCATCCTACTATAAAAATAACATTGACTTTCAGGAGCAGGAAGGACAAGCTTTTGGTCAAGAGGCAGGCACATTTTCACCTGTCCCAGTCAGCCGAGGCAAGGCGAGGAGCTATGGTATATGTTAAAAAAAAAAAAAAAAAATCACCATTTTCTGACTAAGATCAAGGACACAAAGGGGAAGGTATGTTGAGAATTGTATTTATTAATTGATTTTCTGCTTTTTAAAAAATAACTCCCTTTCCACAGAACACTCTCCTGAGTCTTGCTGTTCTTGATGCTTTCCTTCTCATCGACTCTATATTTTACTTCACTAACTTCCCTTTTTGAATCCATATTTGAAATGGAGGTTTCTATGTCTTTTGTAATTTGAAATGAATATATTCTGTGTTAAGAATGCAGACCACTTTTGTGGCCCCTTCCCCAAGGCCCACATTTAAGCAGATCTCTGGCTGGTGTGATGCAGCTCCTAGGTGCCCCACAGTTCCTCCCATAGCCACTGTTGGTTGTGCACTATGGCAAACGAAAGGTAAAGAATTAATAGCTCCAGATGGCTTGTCTAGTGCCAGAAGGTAATCAGAATCAGTAACAAACTGAATATAACCCACAATGCCCCAGCCACAGCCTTAGGCTCTGATTCTTTATTTACTGTTATATGCACAGTTTAAATTCTATCAGAGGAAACATTTTTATTGTGTTTTCCAGAAGTATGATTTTCTTCTCAATATATTTCTGGAACACAGTGGCAATATTTATAACTATTTCTTTAGAGAAATGATATGACTCTATTAATATAAATGAGAAGAATATTTTCTGGAAATCTATCTATTTTAGTGTTGCATCAGCTGCTAGGGGAGAGCCTTGTATTTCACCAAGGCATTTTACAGTATGTTGTTCACTCTTAAAAATAACAATTTTTGATATTTATCTTCCAATATCCTTATATGTAAAGATTCATAATATGTTTTGCTCTGTGTAATATGTACTTAGTTGAACTATTTGTATCTCATATAATTTCAAAATAATTCCAAAAGGAGTTTTAAGTTTCTTTTTTCAATATACTATTAAGACAAATTTGGTTTACCCTTATGGAAAGAAATACTTTCTCTTTAACTGTAAAAGTGCTCATAGAGTAACAAACTCTAAACAATTTGTTACACATTACTCCATTATTTTATTAACAATGAAACAGAAATGACTATCAGATATAAAGTATCCAACACCCGTTAAGTCCAAAACAAGTATTTATTCAATGAATGAATGAACAAATGAATGAATTTATCTACTTTACAACTGAGGTCAAAAGAAAGGTTTCAGCCACAATCAGGTACAGTATAACTCAATTAAAAAATTCTGTAAACATCTAATTTAATACACTTTTCCATTCAAAAAAAAAAAAAAAGACAAATGGGGCCAGGAGCTGTGTTTACCCTCAACCCTTTGGTAGGCCAACGCAGGAGGATAGCTTGAGGCCAGGAGTTCAAGACCAACCTGCGCAAAATAGTGAGGGCCTGTCTCTACAAAAAATAAAAAAAATTAGCCGGGCGCGGTGGCACATGCCTGTAGTCCTTAGCTACTCAGGAGGCTGAGGAGGGAGGATCACTTGAGCCCAGGAGTTGAAGGTTACAGTGAGCTACGATCACACCACTTCGATCTCAGCCTAGGTGACAGAGCAAGAGCTTGTCTCAAAAAAAGAAAAAGAAAAAAAGAAAAAAAATTCAGAATAAAAATGAGGAAAATTATTTTACCTAAATACCACGTCCGTCTTTCTTTTACTCTTGGTTGTAAGGTCTAAAATAATAATTTAAATACTATAAAGTTGCAGAATTTCATCAATTATAAATAAACTGTGGATAAGAGAAACCTAGGAGTCTTAGTAAAGTTCTAAGTTTTTTTAATCATGTACACCACCTTTTTTGCATTTTCCAAATAACCACTGCAAGTGGGAAGTAAAAACAGTAATACAGTTTTCTCTTCACCTGCCACCCAGCACCAGAGTTGTAGTCTGAAAAACTGTATTTCATGGCACATGGGTCCACTATTCACTGTCTTCTCCTCCTTTGATATAGAACCTTGAAAAATGTGCCCAACTTAAAAAAAGAAAAAAAAAAGCAAAACCCACTTTGCGGCCTTCTTTGCAGATGGGGTGACCAAGGAGATGTCAATGCAAGTCTTGAGGTTGGGCTGCTGGGAAAGCCCCTTGGCCCTCTCTTTCCTTTCCTTCTAACTGAAACATGGTTCTGAGGCCTGGCTCTCCAGCCATCCTGCACTGCTGAGCAGAACCTGAGGGTGGAAGTCATGCACCAAGATGGCTAGAGGGGAGAGAGATGTGAGAACTGCGGAGCTTCCCTTGTAACTTTTAACTATTACACCTACCTCTCATCTTCTTTTACTCAAGAGAAAATTAAACCATGATTTGTTTAAGCCATGTCACTTGAGTTTTCTGTTACACACAACCACACCTAGTCCCAACTGATACAGTCACATTATACCTATTTGACTTTTAGCAATTCATTTAACTTCTCTGTACCTCAGTTTACTCATCTGTAAACATGGATGTGATAATAGTATTGACTCAGACTCAGCTATTACAAGGATTAAATGAGTTAATACATGTCAAGAGCTTAGAATTACAACCAGCACAGACTGGGGGCTCAATGAATCATCTCTGTTATCATTATTATTATTCACTTGCACCATCTATAACAACAGAATATAATAGATATACTGGAGCAACAGAATATGATATAATAGAACAACAGTGCTCAAGTCCTACCAAATACTCTGTTTAAGCAATAAATCAGTAGCCTATATTGGTGTTATTAACATTTTTAATTTCAATTTAATGGAGATATGGGCTGTGCCTTTTGTTGAGGAACACTGGCACTACAAGAAGATTTTTAAAATAGATGATAGTGGCAAAACAGAAATTAGCTCCACTCTAGTCTTAATATAGTAATGATGATAATACTAATATCTATTGAGCACTCACTATCGGTGAGGCACCACTGTAAGTACTTACTCATATTACCCTTCATATTATATAAGTGAAAAGGTGTATGAAGAGAAGAAATCGCTACGTTTGTTTCTTGTCACCTTCTTCAGGGAGAGAGGGAGCTTAACAGAACACATAGTATTTCTCAATTAGAAGCACTTTGCAGATTACAAAGCACTTTCAGATACCTGAGTCGCTGCAATACGTACCACAGCTCTGACACGAAGGTGAAGGTTGAAGCTTGCTTGTGTTGGCAGGTCATTCTCTGGCTCAACAGGTGGAGTCCAAGTTCCCTGTTCCAATAAGAGCCAAGCAGACTTGATTCTAGTCATGATCCTAGACAGTGCAGCGTACTTAGCTTCAGTGAAGTGCCCTCTGAATATGACTCCAAATTTAAATCATGTGGGAGAAGACATGAGGACGTATAACCTGCCACGCTCCTGAGAAACTCCAAGCATCTGCCTTCTCCTGCTGGGATTGACTGCACCTGCCAGCAGGTGTGTGTGGGTTATAAATAAGATTTTTTTTTGTTTCTTTTTTAAAGGGAAGTTTCCTGAATTATTTTCAAGAAATCTGAATTTTTTCCCCAGCTAATTTATTTTGAAGCCTTCTGAGCCTTAGGGTTTTAACTTTAGGATGATTCCCCAACTCGCTCTACTCTAATATAATAATGATGATAATTAATATGTATTGAGCACTCACCATGAGGCACCACTGTAAGTACTTACATTACCCTACTTGATCCCCACAAAACTCCACGACGTACTGTTATATCCACCTTTCAGAGATGACCACCCCAAGGCACAGACAGTGGAGTGACCTGCCCAAGTCACTGGTGGGGGCAGAGGCAGAGCTAGGCAAGAGCCATGCTCTTAGACTCCACCTACTACCCCAGTCCTATATTCATAAACACTCGACTTTCTGCCTTTACTTTCCAAGCCTCGGCCACTTGGCAGCGCCTGGTATGTTTCCTTGCCCAGCTACCTTTGATGGTGGTCACACTTGTATCACTTGTTATTCTGCATTCCAGTCTTACATTACTCACAAAAGATTATAAAATCCCTCAGGCAGTGTCTTCTACTGTTAGCTACCCAAATTGTTCTGTCTTCCATGCCAGAGGCTTGTTGCTTTTGGGTGGGCCTTCCTTCATCTCAGCTCACTAGCAAAAGCCCAAGAGAGCCTCTGGCCTGTGACTCTAAGACCAGCCGTCCAAGGGAATTTTTTCTTAGGAGTCCATTCCTGCTAATGATACCCAATCCAGAAGAGTGACTTCCTGTAATACATACAAGCATAATGCCTCCTTCCTAATCCTTTTCCATAATGCTTCTATAATCCTAACAGGCACTATCAATATAATAAATTTTTGAGGGGGTGGAGGGAAAGAGATGGGGAAAATTGACACAGGAGTTTTAAAAAGCAGAAAGGTAGAAAAATGCCCTTTTACTTCTGTAATCTTTCTTCCCCAAACCCATAACCACAGTCTAATCATGAGAAAAACATCAGAGAGATCCCAGTTGAGGGGCATTCTACAAAATACCTGACCAGTACTCCTTAAAACTGTCAACGTCATCAAGAACAAGGAAAGTCTGAGAAACTGTCACAGCCAAGAGGAGACATGAGAACTAAATGTCATGTGGTATCCTGGATGGGATCCTGGAACATCAAAAGGACGCCAGGTAAAACCTAAGGAAATCTGAATATAGTTCATAATAATGCATCAACATTGGTTTACTAATTATAGGAAATGTACCATTCTAATGTCAGATGTTAATAATAGGGGAAACTGAGTGCAGAGTTTTGGGAACTCTCTGTACTATATTTGCAATTTTTTCTGTAAATCTAAAACTGTCCTAAATTAAAAAGTTCCCATGAAAAATGCATAGGCAATGTAGTCCAGTCCTGTCCTATTTGTGAGGTTCTACTGGGCTGGCTGATCCACTGTCCTCTTCTTTACGGACACTGTGAACCAAACACTCCCTCCTCTCCTCTAAAGAGCTTTGGACACTTTACAGACAGGGACACATCAGTTTTTATTGTTTCTACTGGTCCAGGTGGCAACTTTTATGATTCCTGGGTTATACAGTAATGAGATCTGGCATAGGGAACGGCTTGCTAAAGGTCACCAGAGCGGGTGTGGAGCTCTGTTTGTTTACTTTTCCCAGTGCCATTCCAGGCTGGGCAGGGAAACTGGCTTAGATGATTTTAAGTCCATTCAATTCAACAAATGTTGAATTCGCACTTACTATGTATTATAAGCACTGGGAATCTAAAACTGAAAGTGACTCATTTTCCTGCTCAAGGATGATTTGGTGCAGTGGAGAGAGACATATATCTATAGACAACTTCAGCACACAAAGCCAAGTGCCACGGCAGACACGTGACAAGTGTTGAGGGAGCTTGGGAGGAAAGACACCTCACCAGGCAGGATGTGGTGATTTAGCCTGGTGTGGAAAAAATCTCGGCCTCAAGAGCAGGTGAATCCTGGTTAGGGGAAAACAATTCTTAGTTCTGTAGGGGCTCTGCTATGTCTGGTTTCTTACAGGCTGGAGGGCTCTTCCAAAGGGTTTACATGGTAGCAGTAGTGGTACTGTGCTAAAACCAGTTTTCTTGGCAGGGCATAAATCTTGCATTCACCGGCTCAGTTTTTGTGAGCACATGAAAGGGCTTTGATATAAACTAGTAGGAAAACCATGGTCCAAGTAACTTGGCTTACTCCCGTGTCTCTGAGCCATGGATGGAGAAGGGAGATTTGCGCAGGATTTTCTGTACTGTAAAATACGTTGGCACTCCTAGGGGAGTGGCGACAGCCTTGAGTTTTCTGTTTTTGCCTTTAGGAGAGATTAGCTAATCGGGACAATGGAGATTAATGCTATTTTCTTATACTTTTTGATAGTAAGGCATGGGCAGTTTTTCCTTAGGCTGTGAGCCAGATCTGGGAGACACTCTGGGCCCCTTTCCTCCCTGGGAGAGATTTAATGAGCCATATTTTCTTTAGGCCTGTAGGTCTCAGTTTGAGGCACTGGGTAAAGCCCATTTTGCAAGCATGAGAGATTTTTTTCCTTTCTTTTTAGTTTTAAGTCACTGTATTAGAGAAGCAATTTGCTACCTGGAGGTTTCAAATCAATTGTCTATGCTGTCTAAAGTTTATTCCATATATTTTGAAATTATTTGCTCCCTTTCCCTGTCATTTTCCTAGGGACGAACAGCAGCCCACTCTTGAGTCCTCTGCCTGCTTGCTGTCAGCACCACCCCCCTTCCCTTGTCCTAGAAGCTCCTTCTCTCGAAGACAAATGTCTACATCATGTCTGGAGAGAGTTAACATCCTTCCCTCCATATCCACTTTCCTAAGCTTGGAAGAGAAAAGAAACTCTATCTGCTTGGCTTTATGCAGCACCTGGTTAGTCTCACAGGCTGCAATTCTTTGGTCTTTGGTAAATTATGCCACTAATTGTTTGCCTACCAGGGAAAATTGGTCTTTGTAACATTTTCCTTTTATGAGTCTCCCTAACGCAGTAGAAAGAAGCCAACATCCAGGTGAGGATTTAAAAAGTGGTATGCGGAGGTAAGTTTAAAATGCTTGGGGAAGAAAAAGGATACAATGAGAGAACATGATCTTTAAAGTGGACATAGATCAGCTAGGAATATGAAGGATTTCTTAGTATCTTTAAAAAAGACAGCGAGACAATATTAGGCTTATATTTTTTAGGGAAAAAAGTACACCAAACAGTGATTTGGTAGACAGTGTTTATATCAGAAGATGTTTTTCTTCTGTAACTTTTTTTGATATGATTTAATTTCTCCTTGCAATAGCTTTATTACAGTTAAAATATATTAAATCTTGAAAAGATAGATCATAATTTTATGTCTGGCCTGAGGGATAAGAAAGGGATTTACATGCTACCCTGTATTTTATGAAACTGGCCACAAATCAAAAGAATATAAACAGAATTATTTTGAAATGATTTATAAATATATACACTATTGTCTTTAAGAGAAAATAGTTTTCTGGCAGAAGTGGCCAGCAAGATTCCCTGATTCGTCCAATGAGCATGAATTGTATAACTACCGTGTGCCGTGTTTACCTCCTAGAACTTAAAAAGTAAGTAAATCTAAGATGCTGTACAAGAGCCTACAGTTGCCTTGGAAAAATAGAGAATGAACAGAGAATTAATTATGTTACAATGTGGTAAGTACTGTAATAGAAGCGCATAATCAGACCTAGGGGGCAACAGGGTGGATGTAAGACTATCATGGGCCAGTGTCTCACTCTAAATCTGCTGGGGCAGGTGAAGCTTGACTTTTAAATGGAGAATTGAAGGATAAGCAAGAGTTCAAAAGGGCAGGTAAAGGGAATTAATTCTACGCTGAGAACCACCTGTGCAAAGAGGGGCGCGTGAGCACAATGCCTTCACGTGTTTTAGATACTTTACTATGATTGGGTTGCAGAGATAGAGTGAGCAAAGATGAGGCTGGAAAGGTGGGTGGAGCTTAGATCTCCAAGGCCCTTTTATCGCATGAGAAGGAGGTAGACATTGCCCTGCAGACCAACACTTCTTAAACTTTAATGTTCATACGACTCACTTGGGGATCTTGTTAAAACGTAGATGCTAACTGGGCATGGTGGCCCGTGTCTGTAGTCCCAGCTCCTGGAGGCTGAGGCAGGAGGAGTGCTTTTGTGCAGGAGTTCAAGGCTGTAGTGTACTATAATCACACCTGCGAATAGTCACTGCACTCTGGCCTGGGCAACATAGTGAGACGCTGTCTCTTAAAAAAAAAAAAAAAAAAGGTAGATGCTTTTTAAAAAAGCCCCAGGTAATGCTGCTGCTGCAAAAAAGTGTGGTCTGCAGACCATGCTTTAGGTAGCAAATAATTACAAATTCCATTACCTGGAGTGGATCACCTGTGTGCTAAGACAACCTTTAGCCCTTTGAGAGGAAGGGTGTGGGGAGTGGGACATGGGTCAACTGCAGCCTCCAGGATGGTAGATTCTGCCCAAAAGCTGCCTCTTGGGTTTACTACAGGTGCCCTACAAATACAATAATACTTCCTACATGTTCCATGATATGAAGAAAATAGGGGAAGCAAGGCAGTACAAGTAATTCAGTCTGTAAAGACCACAATCTGGCCTTTTTTATTTTTTGGTGCAACAAACAGTCCCAGTTACCCGAAGCAGCTGATATTCACTGTCAGCATGGCCCGGAGCCTTTTCTCCTCAGCATTAAGCAATTGGAGATTGAAACCTTAGCTCCCGTTCCTCTCTGCAGTGGGACTGACTTCATCTCAGCCTGTGGTGGTTTCTGCAGCAGCTCAAATCTCTCAGGCTCAAAGTTAAAAGATTCTGTCATGCAGTAGCAACAAAGGAGAGGTAGAATTAAAAAATAAAAATCTTGTTCTATGATCTTTTAGTTATTATTGTTTAATTATCTTTTTATCAGTTTGTAAGTTATTTTGTCAAGTTAATCTTTAGCCCTTTCTCAAAATATGACAAAGATTATTAAGTTGGCCATTTTTCCTAATAACCTATGATAGATATCTGGAATAGGAAAATGTCAGATTATATCAAAAGAATGAGAATTTAAATTTCTGTGGCATCAATTGGTCTCTGCATTATCATTGTGTATGTATAAATATATTCACATACATGTGATTGTATGTACAGGTCAATTTCTAGAGAAGAAACTGGTCATACCTGCTGCCTCTGAAGACAAGAATTGGGGACTGGGGAAGGGTTGGCTGGGGGAGAGGACCTTCTGGACAGCGGTACCACTTTTATCCTGCTAAATTAAAAAAATATAATGAAACAGAAAGAGTTGTCTCAGTGATTGAAAATTATGTGATACTTGCAGGTTTGGATAATAGAATATCTTTTCTCCCAGGTGATCTAGTACTGAAACTCTTTTTATACTGTGTGTTTAAGGGGAAACGATTAATGTCTTTAGGTGTCCTGAAGTTTAAACCTAGGTTGCTAAATTACCTAGAGTCTGTTAGTAAGAAAATCAATCTTTGAAATAAAAACTTTCCGTAATTCAGAATTTTTTTCAATTGTTTCCTCAGTTGACAATTTCTGCCCTCTCTTCAGACAATAGTGAAACATAATCAAAATGGATGCAGAATTACAAAATAAAAAGGAACCGGAGGGAAAGACATTTGTTTTTAATATAGTCAAGCATCTTCATTGATGCTCTTCCCTCTGCCTTCTCTCTTCCCCCAACTATAATATCACAGAACTCTGGGGAAAAGCACATCCCAGATATATGCTATATAAACTAATAACATTTAATGGATTACTTCCATTATGCTATTATATATTTATAAGCATAGAAGCCATATTGTCTTCCATAAATACTATGAGTATTAAACATTCAACAGTTATAACCCAGTTTGCAATCTCCTATGACTTACATAAAATCTTTTTTTTTTTTTTTTTTTTTTGAGACAGAGTCTTGTTGTGCTGCCCGGGCATGAGGGCAGTGGTGTCATCATAGCTCACTACAACCTCAAACTCCTGGGCTCAAATGATTCTCCTGCTTTAGCCTCCCAAGTGGCTGGGACTACAGGCATGTGCCACCACGCCTGGCTAATTTTTTTCTATTTTTTCTACAGACAGGATCTCCCTCTTGCTCAGACTGGTCTCAAACTCCTGGCCTCAAGCAATCCTCCTGCCTTTGCCTCCCAGAGTGCTAGAATTACAGGCGTGAGCCACCGCACTCGGCCTATAAAATCTCACTTTAATAAATTGGAGTGAGCTGTATGAACTCATTTAGGCTCTAAAGTTATGTTAATATATTTCTCTTGTAGAAATAAGAGCTGAAATAAATTGGGTTGGAGCGGTATAGTTAGTTTTGTATCCTGTTTCCTTTCTTCCAAGTAGATAGTACAGTCTTGTTCGAAAAGACTCAAAAGCAATGCTTCCCGAAACTCATTTGTCTACTTATGCATGATAGCCCTTACATTTAGAAATTCTTACTTTTTAAGGTTTCATCTGTAAAGAATGTAGAGATAAAATATAAATGGTTTCAATATAACTAACATTGAACCAACCACTACTTCATAATTGTTTTCAACAAAAACTTTTCTCCCGATGGTTTCAGTATCCATTGTTTGCCTAGCATCTATTAGCACTTACAATATAGCTATTTTCTAAGTCCATTATTGCTTCCCCATTTAGGAACTGAGACTTTTTCTAGAAAAGAGAACTTTCCTTCATCAACTAGGGCAATTTGTTCACTCTGAAGATGCCGTTTCTTCAGAACAGGCAATATAAACCTTTTTAGAGAAATGAGTTGGTGTTCTAAAGTAAGTATGCCTGTGTGTTTTTAAACACTGCCTTGCCCACAGTAAATGCCATCTGAAAGTGGGTCTAGCCTAGGGACTGCCAGCCTTCAGTCCTGGTGCTCTTTTCCGGATTTCCAGCCTGAGTCTCACTTTCTCCAGCAGCAGCAGCAGCAGGAGCAGGTAACTTACTGGGGCTGCCCATTTCAGCCTCGAACAGCCCTAATGTTACAAAATTTTTCTTTATAGTTCTCAAATATCAATTCATTTATTCCTTTATTCAACAAATATTATTTGTTGTGCATGCTAAAAGTTTTGAGAAGTCCAGTTATTGGTGAAGGCAAAATGTGGCTAAGGA
>RJWJ010031491.1:0-18801 GCA_004363605.1 Indri indri
ACACTGTAACCAGGTCTCCAACCAAGGTGGAAATCTCCTATACTTGGTGCCGTAATAAAGCTGATAAGCAGCTGCCAGGAGACCTGCTAGGTACACCAGGGACAACAAAGTAATAGCAACTATAGGCAAGGTTTTGTTCACAATTTCAATAGGAATCTTGTAAAAGTCACTCTGCTGGTTTCTTGCATAGGGATGTATCACATCCCTGACAAAGGAATAAAGGAAGAAAAACATGGCCAAGCTTATGGCTACTACTACTGGCCCTCTCCAGAGAGTAAATAATCGTAGGGGTAAATTTTCAATATCCCTGGCTGATGATAAGGATCCCAAGTCAATGGGAATGAAATTCAATTGACGGGCAAGTTCAATAACCTGTTGTCAAACTTGAATATTGTTGCTGCATATATAAACCTGTGGAAAAAAGAAAAAGACTCATCATTACTACTGCTGTTTATAAAATGGTGTAACAATCGCATGCTCCACTTAATCTATGGAGCATCGCTTGTGATGGCCTTGAGTGATGCAAATGACTAGAGTTAAGGAGATAAAGCATTTATTAATTTATTAACCTATTATTAATAGATTTTCAAATAGTGTCATAAAAACAAAAAAGTCCTTGCCACCTGTGATAACAAGAAAATAAAATTCAGGAAAATCTAGCTTCAACTTGGGATTCTCAGAGTGGAGTCCTCAGGGAAAGGGAGGCAGGTGGAAAGAAAGGTGGCCACGTGGTTCAGTAGCAGAAGACAGGTAAGTCTCCGCTCCACGGGTCCAAGTGGAGTTTGAGCTGCTGGCCATGCCCCTGCCTCCTTTCAGCTCTCTAACCTCCACAAGGGGCAGGATGGGACTGGCTCTCCCTGCCTTCATGGACAATATTTAGTTCTAGGACTGTAGTGATTCTGCCCAGTAGGATGGTGGCATTTGCAATTCAAAACCTCTGAAGTATGTCATGATGCTGTACTATTCATAAAAATCTTTAGGCTCAGAAACTAATACACTAAGTATCTCTAAAAACCCATGGATAATCTCAGGTATATTATTTCATCAGTCAATATATGAAATCCTTTCATTTTTAAATGATGATATATCTGGCAAGTAAAAAAATGACATTATAAGGCTTATAAGTTAATTTAAATAGAAAAGCAACTGTCGTTTTCTAAGACTAAGATATTACTTTTCTAGGAACTCTAATGATGTCATGGGTGTGGGTTAAGGTGGTCTTGCAAACTACCAAAACTATATAGTTGAAAATTCAACAAGTATTTATTGAGCACCAAGTTTATTGCTGGAGTGAGCTATTGTTACTAACAGGTAGGTCATCTCACTTAGGGCTAGAAAAATATTGCTATAAAGTCTCCAGACAATGTTTGGGGAAAACAAATTCCTAAATATATCCCTGAAGGTGTTTGTATAAGGGCTCTGAAATAGACCACCCTGAAATATTTGCATGCTAAACCTATTTACATAATGGTGACAATATAGAGCTCTTTAGATTACCAATCTTAGGTAAGATTAGCCAGATGAATGACAAATCCTACACTATTATACAAACATTCATGAACTTATAAAATAGGGGTCCTTTTATACCAAAGAAATAAGGAAAAGAATTCTAAATTATTTATTACAGTTGTGACAATGTGGAGTAAACTTGCTTTGTACTCCTTTGGAAAAAATTTCTATTAAGTTATAAAATTTTCTAACAAACCTAAAAGTATAGATCAAACATTCAAAATAAGGGCACAAGCACTCTGAAATACAAATGAAACTATTTCTGTACCTCATTTTGAATTTAATCGCTGTTCTAAAATTTTTTTCTGTTAAAAAATTAAAATTGTCACAAATGTGGGTAAATGATTAAATTCAGGTTTGTCTCATAGGTCCTGGCTTTAGTTTGCTTTGGTCTATATCCATTACTAAACTTTGGTGGATATGCAAAAAAGAATTCACAAATAGCCTGTAGGAAAGTATATATTCTTTTACTAGTCTTTAAATTAAAAACCTGAAAGTGAATGATTATCATGACTCTGATATGCAGCATACAATGATACAATACTTAAATTTATTTTCCAAGGAATCTAATCAACTGTCTTTTTTTTTTTTTTTTTTTTTTTTTAGAGACAGGGTCTTGCTCTGTCACCAAGGCTGGAGTGCAGAGGTGCAATCACAGCTCACTGTAGCTTCAAACTCCTGGGCTCAAGTGATCCTCCTGCCTCAGCCTCCCAAGTAGCTGGGACTAAAGGCACGTGCCACCACAACTGGCTAAATTTTTGTTTTTATCTTTAGGGACAGGTTCTTGCTAAGTTGCCCAGCTGATCTTGAACTTCTGGCCTCAAGTGATCCTCCTGCCTCAGCCTCCCAAAGTGCTGGGATTACAGGCATGAGCCACTGTACTTGTCCTAATCAACTCTCTTTATCAACGAAAATAACTAAAGTATTTTATCTTCGTGCTTAAGTATAATGCAGAAGCACACTTCTAAAAGATTTTTAAGGTGTACTATTTTATGTGTTTACTAATAAAAGTTCTCATTCCACAAAGGCATTGACAAAGCTCCCCATCTGCTTTCTTCTCCAATTTAACTAGATAAAATGTTACCCATAAACTCATATGCCAAAGGAGAACCTAAGAAATCATGTCTGCCACTACTTTCCGCACAGAGATTAAAATCTACACTTAAAAATAAAACAAACCGTATTGTTTTAAAGTCTATGAATATTTAATCTATGTCAAGTCAAAAGGTCCTTCTAAAGCATTCTTCTTGAGGATCCTATTAAACAGTATTTTATTCAGAGATGGAAGACTGTGTTACCAAACAGCTGCAAGGAAGAAAAGAAGGGAAGAAGGAATAAAGGGAAAGAGGGAAAATAAATGACGCGTTTGTCATTGTTTCTAATTGTGAGGAAGCCAGGAGAGACTCAATGCAATATGTCACATTATTCATTAGCCAACTTTGCCTTTTCTTTAATTAACTGGTTTTGACGGAAAAGTCCAGGTTATTTCCCCAGCTTCCCACATCATTTTGGGAATAGAAGTGTACCCTCACAAGGTCACAAAGTTAATCTTCAGGTGCTCATACACAGTTTTCAAAATGATAATCGCTGGAAAATTTCAGAATTTGGATTTTAAATATCTGATATTTGCTTAGCTGTTTAACTACAAAATACCAGATAAATAAGAATAAACTTTTAAAATACATACCTGCCGGCTGGCATCCTTAGGTCCTAACTGAAGTGCCCAAGCTGAGATAACATTAAATCCTTTGACAACCAAGGAATCCGGGAATAATGAAGCCAAATATTCAGCATTGGATTCTGGGTATTGGTTTACCCTCATGTTATTGCTCACATCGATCAGGATTTTACCCACTAGCAGATGTCTCAGGTCCCACAAGGAGGTGTAATGTTCTCTATGTATAGCAACAAATATTATATTTGTTTTTGTTAGAGCATCTTCATGATGGGTGACATCTACCACATGAGGAAAAAATTCAGAAGCAAATTTAGGATTTCTACTTCCTATGACTACATGATAGCCACATCTAATAAGTCGAATGGTTAAGGATTTTGCAAAATCCCCACTTCCAATTACACCTACAGTGACCTTCCTTGCATCTTTGATACCATTTATGCCATTGGGCAAAAAAGTTTCACAAATACTCTTAGGGCTTCCCATCATAGAGATCGATTCCATGATATGGACTCTTCCGAGATCACCAGGAATATCCTAGGGGAGAGAAAATAAAATATTCATCAAGTACCTATTATCAAACATTAAAACACTTCTAGACATTATAATAATATCCTGCATTTCTAAAGGTTAAATATCTTGGCACACTATGTAACACAGAACACAGCAAGATGCGATTTGTAAGCTAAGAAAGTATCTCTACTTTGGTTTCTCTTCAGATTGTATAAATCTTTCACCTTTTAAAAAAACATCTCTCAATAGGAAAATTAACTGCCATAAAGGTGATGAGCTAAAGTGGGGCTTCTCAAATTTTAATGTGCACACAAGTCACCTGGGAATCTTGTTAATATATAGATTCTGATTAAGTAGGTCTAGAGGGAGGCCCAAGATTTTGCATTTCTAACAACTGTAATGCCCGTGTTGCTGACCTACAGACCCCTCTTTGAGTTGCTAGGCACTAGAGCATAAAAGGAAAGAGACTGAAGTTTTCACCTATAACTTTTTTTTAAAACACACTTTTAATAAGTTTGATTACCCAGCTTCTCACCAGGTCAGAGGCAGCCAATCAGAAATGCCTCTGGAGGCAGAGAGGATGACGATACAAAGTGATAGCTCATAAATCAACAGAAGACAGAAAAACCATTAAAAAAAAAAAGCCATTTAAAACAAAACTGTCTAGATGAGTCACTTGGGGTGGAATCTGTAAACTGTCCAAGACACCTTAGCAACTGGTGACTTTATCATTAAATGAAAATAAGATAAATCAGCTAATAAAAAATGAACCCTGAATGACACTTAATATTTTAAGAAAAAGAGGCATCAAAAAATAACAAAGGATTAATGAAATACCGTAGACTTTTATCATTCACCCTACATCTTATAACTTATTGAGAAAGATAGCTTCTTTATGGAAAACGGGTTAGTAATGTGTTTATGGTCTTAAATTACACAATACTCATGAAATCCTTTTTCTCCCTTTTTATTCCTTGGCTGCATAGGCTGTGACGCAGTTACCCTTCCTGGAAAAATTTGTCAAGTTGTTTTTTATTTAAGAGACTAATGTCTGAAATGTTCATGTTTGTAATAACTTGCTCAACAATACAAATAAGATTGCCATGAATTAATGTCACTGTTGTGTCTGAATGAAAAATACTCTTGCATTCTATCTTAATTGCATAATTTCTTTTATGCTAATAATAGCAGACGTGAATCACTTCAGAGGATTTAATGGATTTTCCAGGCACAGGTGGAATGTTTCAAAAAACATTCTGGGGAGGTTTTTACTAAATGAAATTTGAAGTTACTGGAGCCAGAAAAATTAAACTTTTTACCCTATAAGTGGGATACATACATTCAATGACTCCAAATACATTAGTCAATTAAGCTTTAGAAGGACAATAATAATAGTAATATTACCTAATACTTAAATAGCACATATTATGTTTCAGCCATCTTGTGCTTTACACATATTAACTGATTGAATCCCCACAACCACCCCATGAGATAGGTGCTAATGTTGTCATGTTTATTTTATACATGAGGAAACAGACATGCAGAAGATAGTTAATTTGTCCAAAGTCATAAGACAGAAGGTGGGGGAGACAGGATTAGAACTCAGGCAGTCCAGCTAAGGTACGTGCCATTTGGGTGCATGTAAGGAATTTAGGAAAGGGGCTTTTTGGGGGGGAGGGGTTATGGGGGTCAAGGTGGAAGAATTATGGCTGTGCTCATATTGGCATATTACTCCTTTTTCTTTGGTCATTTCATTGCTCCTCAGTATTACCTAGTAATCTTAATGTCTAAATTAGATCCCGGGAAAGAAGAAAATTTATTATTTTAAAATCTATTACATGTTTCATTTCACATCTTTCAAGACAGAAGCGGTGGTAACTACCTGCTTACCCTCGAAATGGTCTCATGCACCCAGAAGGGCAGGTAGGGGTCAGAGGCACTAGGCTAGTACAAGACTGTCAGCATCCTCTTGGAGATGTGGTTGGCTATGTTGGGAATCAGGAACAGTCAAAGGAACCAGAAGTAATGAAATCAATGCTCATTTCATTAAAAAATTAAGAGTGCAGTGACTAACTTACCTACCCCTAATCATATGCATTATCTAAGGGTGGAAAAGGTTACTAGATTCACACACAGAAACCCAAGTTTCTGTATTATAATCCTGAGTTCTTCCGAGTATATACTGCAGCATCTCCCAAAGTATATATAAGAATTGCAAAATCTTTAAATCTAACCATGATGACAATTAAGATCTTTTTGAACCAAAACCAAAACAATATCAATTTTCTGCTTATTTTACAAAGCCAGTTCAAACCCCTTCTGTAATCATAATGTGAACAGGACCTAATAATCACCTATGGGCCCTTCATTATATCATGCATTTTATACATATAAATGGGTGCCTTTGGTCTCACATGTTTGGGCTTTATTCACATAGTATTTATGATGGCATGTTCTAACTGAACCCTTTAGTAGTGTGGCTGTGGCTATGAATAGAAGTTGGCCTAATAAATGAGACTCTTCATTGCATTTCTAAGGAACGTAAAAGCATCCATGAGAGAGAGAGAGAGAGAAAGATCTAAGAGATGGATTACTTGCTTATTGCTGAAGGCATATAATACCATACGCTTGTGTGCCATTTCATAGTTCATAGAATGCTTTCATATGTAATATTATCTTGTTTAATTCTCAAATGGCTATGGAGTATATATTATGCCCATCTTAAAGATGAGGAAACAGGCTCAGAGAACTTTAGTTCTTTGCCTGACACAGCAGTTTGTAACGACACAACCAGAATTCAAATACAAGTCTTCCAACCTATGCTCATTCTGAAACTGCAATGCAAACATTATATGGGGAATCTTAACTCAAAACTGTTTAGCATCTCCAAATGTCATCTATAAGTATGCTTTCTAAAAACAATACTAACTTTAAACAGCTAAAATATGAATCTCAGTTTAGGATAGTTTTAGATAAATCCAAAACTGTAATGTTTAGGAATTCTAACCATAAAATGATAAAATATGGTTGAAATAATTCCCATTTTGGACCGAAACCAACAAAGATCTAAATTTGTTAATACTATAAAACTAAACATAATTGGTTGCTGTGTAATTGTTGAACAATCCTGGATAGCAACCCATATTGTTTTCTGGAGACTCTGTAGACACCACAGGGGTATGTACTGCTTGTAGAGGGGAGGAAAAAAGAAAGGGTCAAGAATTGTGTCATTATCCTGTTGGACTCACCCACACCCACACCTAAGAACAACCCATCTCCCACAAGCTATGAGTAACTAGCTGGTGCGGAGACACTGGAGCAAAATCTTATCAACTTATAATTTTTTAATCTATTATTTTAGATCATTTGGTTAACAGCTGAGCTGAAGTTAACACTTGTGATATCCATGAAAAATAGAGTTATAAAAAATGAATAATGTCAACATCTGAAGGAGGTTCAGCGATTTATGAAAAAGAATACTAAAAACCTTACATTGTACATTTCCATTGGCAAGGAATGATGCAAGTATAACCTAAAGACAGATCTGCCCTTCTGTGGCCTAACATGAATTTACATTGCCCACTGTGTGCTTTATCTCTTATGACAAAGGGCAAGAGAAGGCATGGTGCTTATACTCAAGGAATTTTGCCTCTGTCTCTTCCTCTAATTAGGAAGAGAGAGGATGTACTTACAATACAGAATAGGAAAAAACCTCACATCAGCATACGATTAAAAACCAGACTATATGATCAGAGTATAGTCTAGAAACACAGAGAAGAAAATATTACATGGTGCTTGTTCCTTTATATCCAGTCATTCTTTAATGATTACAGAAGTAATAAAATTATATTTACAAAATAATCCCTAATTCACACAGAACTTCCTCAAATCAGTTTGTTGGCAGTGTACAAGTTCATTCTAGCTTAAAATTAGAAGGCCCCCAATTTATATTTGGTTTTCTTTGACCTTGCCTTAAAAGTGCTTAGGCCACAGTTCCCAAATAGCAATTAAAAAATACATGGACAGAGTAGGGAGTTTTTCATAAAGTTATTTAACTTAAAGAATTGTCCTTTACTCTGAGAATACGTCTTTCCTAATTTTGGGGGGTCATAATGTCCTTTTTTCATAAAATGATAGTGATAACAGTTGTTTGAGTTGGCAATCCTATATAGATCCTTTCTCTTATTTTTATTTTACTGGTATGTAAAATGTACAAGTCCAGGGACTACTGCTTTCACAGACATTAGGAAGCTCTCTACGTGAAAGAGCTCCTTCAGTCTGCTGCAGAGAAAACTTTTCAGGAGAGGGGAGGAAGGCACCTTAGAGCCAGTCCCCTGCACCTGAAGACATTTGCTTAATACTCATGGGGTAGGGGCGCATTCTGGAGATGAAATGTCATATATCCCAATTGAATTTTCTGTAACTGGATGAGGATTTTTATTATTGCAATAGGTTGCACTAAGATAATCCCCAAATTCTCTTGGTATTTAAATAAACAAATAAAACTCAACTATTTGTTTATATTTATGACAATAAAGAGATTCTTTGGAGGAAAAAGTAGGGATTCTTTTTTGCTTTGCTTTTAGGTTTTTTATTTTTTGGAAGAAGTTCTTAAGTCTTTTAGAAAACTCCAAAAGCAAGCTGCAATTCTGCTTGCAAATAAGAATATGATTTCTAACATGGAGGTTATCCCAGTGAGGTCCTGAACAAGCAGCATCAGCATCACCTGGGAATTTGTCAGAAATGTAAATTCTCAGGCCCTACCTCAGACCTCCTCAATCAGAGGTGAAGCTCAGCAATCTGTGTTTTAACAAGCCCTACATATGATTCTGATGCATGTTAAACAAAAAAGCTTTTTAGTTAAATCTAGGTTAGCCCAGAAATTTACTTAAATAATTTTTTGCCAAAGGATTTCAGTTAATAAAATTCTAGGATACTCTTCAAAAAGTTAAAACAAAAACATTCTCCCAATGCTTCCTCACCCATTTTTCTTCTATGTGTGGGGCAGAGAAGAATGCTGTAACCATCCCTTTGCCTACCTTACAAGTGTAGCATGCTATTTCAAACACAACCATGTGCCTTGTGCATACCCAGGCTTTCATAACACTGTAAGTTAACGTGACCAGGAGGTATATCTAAAATGAAGCTGGGCATGGTATGTCATAAAATGGCTGAAATAATCTCCCCTTCTGATAACCTTGTTGCAGATGGTACTTTGAAATAAGAATAGCTATGTTTATTGGCTAGCAAAAAGAATATTTTCTGTGTTGCAGTAATTTACTTGTAAATAAATAGTCTGCTATGAAAGACCTGGCACTCTGGCCTCTATGCAAATCCATTTCCCTAATTTCAGTGCCTAACCAGATAATAGTTTACACATGTCTGTGGTTACAAGGGCAACAATGCCCACCACCGAGTGCTATCAACTTTACGGATCTCTGCTGATTGACATCAGTTTAGGAATCAGTACACAACCAAAGATCGTGATGGTACTCCTCCATCCATTCACCCGTCAATCCCCACCCATTCACCCATCCAACATCTTACTGAGTCCTACCCACCAGGCACTGGCTGGGTGCTGATGACCCAATGACACAAAACAGGCACTGGCTTCCTGGCTATCTAATTAATATGATGAATTATGAATGTTGAAGCATACACAGCAACTTAAAAAAAAACCTTATTGAGGTATTATTTACATATCATAAATTCCATTTTAAGTATGCAAATTAATAACTTTCGGTACATTTACAGAGTCATGCAACCATCACCATAATCCAACTTTAGAACATTTTCATCAAGAGTAACTGTTATTACTCAAATTTTAGGAAAACTGGCCAAGGGTAAACTCTTTTAAAAAAATCCTACTTTGACTGGAAGTCCTAGCCAGAGCAATCAGGCAAGAGAAAGAAAGGGCATCCAAGTTGGAGAAGAGGAGGTCAAATTATCCCTGTTTGCCGATGATATGATCTTATATGTAGAAAACCTAAAGACTCCTTCAAAAGACTCCTAGAATTGATAAATAAATTCAGTAAAATCTCATGTTACAAAATTAATGTACATAAATCAGTAGCACTTCTGTACACTAGTGACAGCCAACCTGCGAATCAAATCATGAGCTTGATACCATTTATAATGGTTACAAACAAAACAAAACAAATCAAACCTAGGAATGTATTTAACCAAGAAGGTGAAAGATCTCTACAAGAAGAACGACAAAACACTGATGAAAGAAATTGTCAATGACACAAACAAATGGAAAAACATCCCATGCTCATGGATTGGAAGAATCAACATTGTTAAAATGTCAGTACTGCTCAAAATTATATACAGATTGAATGCAATTCCATAAAAATACCAAATGTTATTTTACACGGAATTACAAAAAACAATCCTAAATTTCATATGGTATCAAAAAAGAGCCCAAATAGCCAAAGCAATCCTAAACAAAAAGAACAAATCTGGAAGCATCACATTACCCTACTTCAAATTATACTATAAGACTATAGTAACCAAAATATAGCATGGTAGTACTATAAAAGTAGACAAATAGATCAATAGAACAGAATAGAGAACCCAAAAATGAAACTGTACACCTACAACCAACTGATCTTTAGCAAAGCAGACAAAAACACACACTGAGGAAAGGATGCCCTTCTCCATAAATGCTGCTGGGAAAACTGGAGCACCACATGTGGAAGACTGAAACTGGATCCCTATCACTTACCATATACAAAAATTAACTCAAGAAGGATTAAAGACTTACATGTAAGACCTGACACTATAAACACTCTAGAAGAAAACTTAGGAAAAACTCTTCTGGATATTGGCCTAGGCAAAGAATTTATGACTAAGACCCCAAAAGCAAACAAAACAAAAATAAAAATAAATAAATGAGACTTAATTAAACTAAAAAGTTTCTGTACAGCAAAGGAAATAATCAACAGAGTAAACAAACAACCTACAGAAAGGGGGGAAATATTTGCAAACTATATACTCAACAAAGGATTCATACCCAGAATCTACAAGGAACTCAAACAAATCAGCAAGAAAAAAAACAACGAATCCCATTAAAAAGTAGGCAAAAGACATGAACAGACATTTTTCAAAAGAAGATATACAAATGGCTTACAAACATATGAAAAATGTTCAACATCACTAATCATCAGGGAAATGCAAATTAAAACCACAATGAGATACCATCTTACCCTTGTCAGAATGGCCATTATCAAAAAGTCAAAAAACAATAGATGTTGGCATGAATGCAGTGCAAAGAAAATGCTTATACACTGTTGGTAGGAATGTAAATTAGCACAATCTCTATGAAAGACAGTGTGGAGAGTTCTCAAGGAACTAAAAGTAGATCTACCATTTGATCCAGCAATCCCACTACTGTGTATCTATCCAAAGGAAAAGAAGTTATTTTATCAAAAGGCACATGCACTCATATGTTTATTTCAGCACAATTCACAATTGAAAAGATGTGGAATCAACCTAAGTGCCATCAACTAATGAGTGGATAAGGAAAATGTGGTATACATATACCATGGAATACAAATGTGGTATGTATATACTACTCAGCCATAAAAAAGAATGAAATAATGTCTTTCATAGCAATTTGGATGGTACTTAGAAGCCATAATTCCATAAATCTCAGGAATGGAAAAACAAATACCGCATGTACTCACTTATAAGTGGGAGCTAAACTATGGGTATACATGGTCATATAGAGCGGTATAATGGACTTTGGAGACTAGAAGGGGAGGAGGTCAGGAGGGGAGTGAGGCATCAAAAATTGCTTATTTGGTACAATGTATACTAGTTGGGTGATGGGTACTCTAAAAGCCCTGACTTCACCACTGTAAAATTCATCCATGTATCAAAAAACCACTTGCACCCCCTAAATCTATTGAAATGAAAAAATGAAAAAAAAAAATCCTACTTCACCTGGGCACAGAGGCTCATGCCTATAATTCCAGCACTTTGGAAGGCTGAGGCGGGAGGATCGCTTGAGGGCAGGAGCTTGAGACCAGTCTGTGCAATGTAGTGAGAACCTGTCTCTACCAAAAAAAAAATTTAAAAATTATCTGAGCATGGTGGCATGTACCTGTAGTCCCAGCTACTCAGGAGACTGAGGTGGAGGATCCCTTGAGCCCAGGAGTTCAAGGCTACAGTGAACTATGATCATGGCACTGCTCTCCAGTCTGGGCAACAGAGTGAAACCCTGTCTCAAAACAAAACAAAGCAAAAAAATCCTACTTCCCTCAGTGTTCTGAAAACCCCACTGGCCAGTGAGAGTGTGACCTGAGTTTTGCTGACTTGGCTTGGCACTATGTTACGATAGTGAGGGAGGGTCCCCCTGCTTTGGCACGTGGAGAAGCAACACTGCAGTCTCAGAGCTGCCTCTTCCCACAAAGGTCGCAAATGACCTACTAAACTAGTGATTCTCGACCCTAGCTTCACACTGTAATGACCTGGAGAACTTTAAAACACAGTGATCCCTGGTCACTGACCTCCCCTACCCAGCTGGGGTCCGGCCTGGGTATCAGCATTTTTTAAAAGATTATCAGGTATTTTAATATGCAGCCAAGATTGAGGACAACTCTACTAAAAGATTCAGGGTTCAATCTAATACTTATTTTGGTATTTGTAGACAGCAGATGTGGTTTTCTTGGCCCTCATTTATGTCCATTTTTATATTGTCATCTGTAATAATGAAAAATTATTAAATATACTAGCTAGAGAATAACGATTACCTTTGAACACAGGAGGCTGAAGAATATGCATGCAGTCCTTTCCCCTTTCCCACTCAGACACAAGCAGTATCAGAAAGCCCACACACTATTTTGCAATTTTCTTTCTTCACTTTCTGGGAAGGGTAACATCACTCCGTAAAATGTGTCATCCCACCACATAGCACATTTTGTTCCTGTTGTTTCACAACATTCAAAATTCAGAACGTTCTGATGATGGTTTCTCTTTGTTCTGCCCTACAAGAGACTCCTCTCCTCAGTTCTCCAGGCATCATAGGTCCTGCTGACCCAAGCATACCAGAATTTGCAAGCAGTCTGACTTCCTAGAACAGCGCTTGTCAAACTTTGATGCAAATATGATTACCTGGGGATCCTGTTAAAATGCACATTCAGTTTCTGAAGGTCTGGGGTGAGGCAAGACATTCTGCATTTCTCACAAGCTCCCAGGTGATGCCCAAGGAGCTGGTCCATGGGCCACACTTTGACTAACAAAGTCCCAGAGTCTCTACCTTTTCACTTGATGTTATTCACTTGTAATCCAGATTAAATAATTGATAAAACTATGTCATTTATAGAAAGTTTTGTTTTTGTGGTATCAAGGCAAAAGGGCAGCCCTAGGCTTCTGAAATCACCTTGATTCTCTCAGTTTCAATTTCCTTTGTTAAATAGAAAACAAAGAGGTTGTGCTTGACTCCTCTGGTCATTTCCAACACTAAAATTCTTTCGTTTCTAAGTTTTGAAGCTACATAATAATGGTAGTATCACCACCTTATATTTAACATTTCAACTTTGGGAGCTCAACCTCAAAGTGTGATTAAGTAACACACGGGCTCCTTGAAATTTCAAGGTCACAGGTTTCTTGAATGGGCATTTGACTTGCTGCATGCATTTAATACTTGAGAGTGTATTATCATGGTTAAGAATTCACTTATACTCAGCTACATGGCCTTCTATGGTTTTCAGTTTAGAAGGATTTTTCTGGACATTCTTGTAGTTGAATGGCAGCGGTTGTGCTATGTTAATTTTGAAAAATAGAACCTAATTTGTTTTACACATAAATATCTACAACATCAATTACTGGATGACAATTACACTGAATGTGCTGTCTCCAGAGATTTGATGACATTCACTACCTGCTGATTTGCATAGGTTATCAAGAAAATATAATCCTCCAGAGCCATGGGGTGGGTAGGCATATTCTTGACACTGTAAGCCCACATCTGAACATTGCTTCTTTGCTAGCTCCTTTGAGGCTCATGGCACCTCATAATACTCTCTCCAGGTCCTCACTGACTCCTAGCTTACTCCTTATGACTGCAGACTCTGGCCACCAGTATATACACAGTGGTCCTCTCTATCCCAATAGTTGTCATCTTTCTCCAGGACTTCATCACTCAAGGGGATGAACCATTCAACCTCAGGGCCTCTTGTTTCCTTGACTTATTCATCAAAGGCAATGAATTGTTGCCTCTACCCAACCTCAGTCACTCATTTTCTGCTATTTCCAAGCACTATCTCCTAGACTGCCAATAATCTTAGTTTAAATATTCACAATAGTAATTCTAGACAGCAAAAGAAATCTAATCTGTTAACCCCTACCTTTCCAACTTTGTAATGTCCTCCACTCTCCATCAACCTGCTCTGGTTTCTCTTTAAACCTAGGCTAGATTTTATAATGTATATTGATAGTCACTCATTTGAAAAGATCCTCGACCCCCTTACTCTCCATCATATCCACTTGGCAAAACTCCAGTCCTGAAAGAACACAGCTATCCATTTTCTCTTTATCTGTATCTAAGTTGGTGAAAGTTGCTAAAGAAGAATTAGCAAGTGAGCTCATTAGTTTCACCTTAAATTCATGATCACCAATGTCACCTATCAAAGGCCAACCTATCCACTTCTGTCCTGGAGACCATCCCCTTTTGGCCTTCCAAGGGGTATGGTTATGACCTCTCCCAGTGACATAACAACTTAGGTTCAAAATGGAACTTTCTCCCCCGAGACCTATTCCCTTTTACCCTCAAATTTCCTCATCTCAGTAACTGGCACCTTTACCCACCAGCTGTTCCAGTCAGAAATCTGGGAGTCATTCTTGAGTCCTCGTTTCCTCATCCTTGACATAAAATCCCACACCAACTGCTATTTTCCAAAATATTTCTTAAATCCCTCTCCACTGACACCAGTGTAGTCCAGGTGTCTATCATCTCTTGCCAGAACTCTGCAAATGTTTCCTAACCGGTCCGCCTTACTTTCTCCTTTGCCTCTTTCCAAATCATTCTTCACATAGCAGTTAAGATAGCTCTGAAACGTCAATCATTGCAAAAACGTCTCTCCCCTCCTTAAAATCAATGGCTTCCTGTTGTACTTAAATTTTAATCACCTTTCTGACCATGACCTAAAAGGCCCTGAATGAGTTAGCCTCTGCTCACATCTCTAACCCCACCCTGTATATTTTCCAGCCACAGAATCCCTTTCTAGAAGGAAAAAAAGACCACTTTTCTATCTCGGGAACTTTGCATATGCTGTTCTATCTCTTTGGTAGAATGATTCACTCCAGTTTTTGTTTTCCTTTTCCTTTCAGCCCTTGTTAAATTTCCTTTGTAATTATTGTACATAATCGTTTCTTTACTGTTTACTGTCTCCCCCACTGGACAGTAAGCTCTGGGAGGGCAGAACCATGTTTGTCTTGTCCATCACTCCTCCACATTGTCTGGCAGTGTAACTAAGGATGCAATAAATACTTTCTTATTGATTGCATCAAAAAATGTCAGGACCAAAAGAGACGTAATAGTTCTCTAGGTCAGACATCTCTTTTTGTTGATCACGACACGTAGGCCCCAAAGGGGTAAGTGATATATCAATGTCATGGTTATGTCAATGTCTTGGTTACCTCTATGTCATGGTTACTGGCCAAGTAGAGAATAAATGCATCTCCTTATGTCCTGATTTTGTCCTTTATCACACCTGTGGGCCCAGTCTTTCCAATTTTGATGTATGTATCCTTTTTCTCACTTTTCTAACTCATTTATAATCTTTCTTTAAAAATTTGCCTTCGTTTGTGCTATTTTTTTCAGTATTGAAATACAATTATGCTCATTAACCATAAGTACATTTTCCATGGAAGCAGTAGAATAAAAAATGATTTGGATGAAGCTTTTCATTTCCTTCCTGCACAATCAGTTCAATTTATCATTATTAATAGTTTCATTCATTTATGACCCTGACAGCCTGACTAGCTAAGAGGCAGAAACAGCAGCCATCCCAATGGCATCATTTATAGTTCCACATATGTTTCTAAATATCCGGCAAAATAGCTAGGACAGGTCTTTTTTTTTTTAACAGCCTTTAAGCTTTGAAGCAACAGAGAGAAAAATGCAGAGTTCATATATATGTGTGTGTGTGTGTGTGTGTGTGTGTGTGTGTGTGTGTGTGTGTGTGGCATTAGAGAAAAAAAATAAACAGAGATCACATGAAGAAAAATAAACGGGGAAAAAGAGGATGGGGAGGTGGTTTGGAGAACTAAAAGGTTCCAAACAGTGGGGCTGTTAGCAGAACCAGAATCTAATCTAAATCCCGAGGGTGGGGGTGGGGTGGAGGGAGGAGTCTGAATTGTTTCCCCTATAGTGATGAGCGATAATTAACCATGGCCTGGAATAAGTTTTTCCATCTAAAATACAAACTGCCTGAGGAGTAAAAACTGACACCAATCCTTCTCCATGGGGTGGGGGAGATAACAAATGGAACTCTCCCGACAAAAATTCTCTTTATCTCTCTGCTCTATTTTCAGAGCAAGATTTTTAGGGCATAATTTTCAACAAGTTTTGGCTGAGGCTGAACACCGGGCTCAAAGATAATTTAGGACACTCAAAGAAGAGGCCAATTACTTCCTAACACAAAATGGCCTAAACACAGCATGATCACATTAGTGGGTAATAAACAAAATGACTACTAGAAACACTTACTTGTTCACAAAACAGCACTGCATGATGCCCAATGAAATGCCCTGCGTCAACGCAAAGTCGCAGGTAGACTATCAGGGAGGCGAAAGTAACCTGCCTGTCCTTTCCCTTTGGTGCACATCCTACCCGGGACGATGTCCCTCCTGGCCTTCTTTCTACTGGGCCTGACCTCAGGACTTCCCCGGGGCTCGGGGAAGACCATGAGAAGTAGCGGGCGGATTCAGTGGAAGCGACACCCTTCTTCACCCTTCCCACTCCCCACCTCAAGGTGCCACATCAGGGACCCCGTCGGCTCAGTGCGGACGCCCGCAGAGGGCGCGGAAACCGGGGAGCATGGATGCAGAGCGTGGCGCCGACTGCATCTTGACCCTCAACTCCGCCCCCGCCACCTCCTCTCGCGCTCTACCCTGATCCGCTCACCTCCGCGCCCACCGCGCCCTCAGCTCGAGGCAGGGACGAGCCTTGCAGCTCCCCGGGAGCGGCGCCGACTCCCCAAGAGCCGGCCCGGGCCCCAGGGCCTATGGACTACACCTCCGGCTGGCGGCTGCAGGGTGGCTGCCGCGGCGGTCGCGCTCCGGCTGCTTCCCGGTCTCCCCAAGCTGGATCCCGTAGAGCCGTATAGGAGGAGGGAGGGAGGCGCGCGGAGGCCGGCAGCGCAGTGACGCGCCGCTAGGGGCTGCGCGGCCGGAGGGCGCAGAGCGCGCAGAGGGCCTTGGTGGGGAGACGCCAACTGGAGCGGGGAAGAGCCGGGGAGGAATCGGGGAGCTCCAAGCGAGTAGGGAGGTGGGGGGAGCTGGGGAGGACGGAGAGCACCGAGCCGGTGCATGGGGGACCCCGGGCCACTCGGCTCCGCAGTTTTGCGCTCCTCTCAACTGGGAGCCTCTGAATATCGGACCTCAGCTTGCGTCCCCCCACCCCCCGCAGGGCTTCCCCGTGATCTCCCAGAGTTTCCCTTTGAGGCAGCTGCAGAAGCGTCAAGCCCACTTTTCTACTCCATTTCTTTTATAATGCGTGGTCGCCTTTCAGCTCTAGACGTTGCTTTTATTACGCGCCCCCCACAAGCCCGCGCGCCTCGGTTCACACCTCCCCACTCTTAGTTTCTAACAAGTCTCCAAGAAACAGCGCTTTTTCTTCTGTGTGTGTTCTTTTTTCTCATCTTCACCCATCCAAACTGTCTTTTGGCTGGACTGTGTCCTTGGAATAAAATGTTTAAAAAGGCCCTTTCATAAAACGCATTTTAAAACTCCCTCGGATAGGAGGTCCCTCATAGCCCGTGGATTGCAGAGATTAATCTGTTTACTTTGACCTTCAGTGTAGCTGGTGCCGCGCAAGCTTTGGTGTTGGGGAAATGAAGGTTAGGCCGGGAGCCAGGATGCCTGTGTTCCTCGGAAAGCCGCTTACCTCCTGGGGCCGCAGTGGCTTTTAGTATTTCAGGAAATCTCTGAGCTGTTATGGCAACTTCGGCTCTGGGATTTTGTAAATTTTCTCCCTGTAGATTACCAAGTAGTCAAAAATCCTTTATTTTTTGTGTAGAAGGTGTCAGTAGAAGAAGCGAGAGATCTTTATTCTCAAATATAAAGTCAATTTACCAAAAATTCTCAAATTTGAGAAAATTTTTTCATACACTAGTAAATTCCCATTTTAGCAAATTAAGTTTAAAAATTATCCCTCCCGGTGGTTTATTAACCAGGAAAAAAACCAAGAGGTGGTCTTGGATCGATCTTTAGGGCACTGCACTTTCCCCTTTGTAGGCCATACACAGATTAACCTTTGCAAATGCTGCTTTGGAAATACATCCTTTGTTTGACTTGAAACGTAACCTCTCCCCCCTATCGTCACGTATTATTAAGGTTTAAAGTTTAGGTGAAATACTTTCCATTTTGGTGACTGGAAAAAAAAAGTCATTAAATTTTATGTCAATTTTTATTTCGCTTAAACACAATTCTCAAATAATGAGATTAGTGGGAAATTGTTTTTCCTCTAGAACTTGTTCTGGAGAATTCATGGAGGAAATTCATGAATCTTAGCAGTTAATGAAAAGTATGTAGTTTTTCTGTATTTTTTTTTTTAAAAGCAATAGCATTATATAACTTCCACAAAGGGTTATTAAAAGATATAGCATTTTCTAACTGTTCTAAAGCCATAAATTATTGAAGATAAAATATGTAGGTAAACCATATTTTAAAAATATTTTTAAAAGCTGTCTTAACATGGGCTCTGACTATTCAGAAAATAAATAAAATAATATGTGAAATCTCTTATCTCAAAAGGGAACCAGTGAGTCAACAATTTGCAGTTTCCAGAGGAATATCTGTTTTTCATACTTGAAGTATTAAAATAAACAAATATCCTTAATGGAAAATCCAGTGTCGCCAAATGTGTTCCAAAAGAT
>RJWJ010031492.1:0-19180 GCA_004363605.1 Indri indri
GTTGGGGTAAGGCTGCACTGACATGTGGTGTTATTAAGAGCCTTGCCCTCGGCCCCTCCCCACCGCACACTGTCCTGTGCTGGTCTTGGGGAGAGCAGACAAAATGGAAAGGGCCATTCTGATTTCAGAGACAAAGGATGGAATCCAGGCTCAGGCACCAATTCCACCTCTCAGAGCTCAGTTTCCCATCTGTACAATGAGAATGAAAATAGAGTTAGCAGTCAGTATTTCACAAGAGCCGTGGGCCACAGGTTGTCTACACATACCCAAGAAGGACTGGACTGCATGGCTACATCCCTCTGTCTGTAAAAGCTCATGTGTATTGGCCAGTAATGTTCTGGTAATCAACAGAGGACATCCATCAGTTAGAGATATGAAATATACCTACACATGTTTTCTCTAAAATATCTAAAATTCTGCCTAATATCTCTGATTTCAGGGATATAGTCAAGGGATCTGGGGCCAGTCTTGAGGCAAATCCCCACTGTATCCCAGGTCAGAGTCAAGAGAGGGGCAGCTACGCCATCTACGACATGACCTTCTAGAACAGCTCTTTTGTCGTGCTACTTTGGGTGGATCTAAAGAACAGAAGCGAACTTATGCCTGCGCTTTGATTTTTGCAAAATTCTTCAACTGTAAAAGATGTAGCGTGACTAGGAGGCTAACTCTCATTGCCTCAGTCCTAAGCTTGGTGTGTTTGGCAGAACAATGAGGAAAAGAATCATGATAAAGATTTCAGGAGTGATATATTGGCTCCAGATTTTGGAAAGAAAATGTTCTCAGGCTCTGTGCTAAAAATTCTACCCACTGATATTCCAAAAGTGTGTTGTTAGGAGACAATCTTTTATATTGAAAACTAGATTTCTCTGAATGTGAAATAACTTTTGGGTCCTTTACTTTCCACATTCAGGTCTTATTTCATTTCTTTGAGATTTCCTTTATTTATGGAGTTCTTTAAGCATAGACATATATTTTCGTAATTTTTATGCCTAAAAATTTTTCTTTGTAATGTTGGAATCTAGTCAAGGTATAGGTTTTTGTTTCATTTATAACATGGACTTAAGAAGATCCTCCATTGTAATCTATAGCTTTCATTACTAATTCTGTTTGTGGATGGGATACAAAGATAATATAAAAATTAAAAAGTTTTAAACAGAAAAATATTTTTTAAAATTAGATTTTTCTCTTACACTTAAATATTTTATTCTTTTAAGGGGTGAGGGAAAGGGGAAAGAAAGGGAAAGAATAAAATGGTGGTAAATGAAATGTGCAGAGCTTAACTTTTTCCCATAGAATGGATAATAAACTTTACTAGTATGATGATCAGTTATAGTTTAAAGAGGCAGCAAATATTCAATTACAATGAAAATTTTTAATATGTCTATTTCTGATTGGTTGGAATTGAAAACTTTAGAAATGATTGCTTATTTTAGTATTTTTAAAACATCACCTTTGCTGTACCAAAACCGAGTTCACCAGTTTTGGAAAGATGCATGAGTGGCTGTGCCTCTTCTGGGACTAGACAACTGTCAGCAACCACTGGACATGTAAGTAGTTGCTCTCTGATGCACTAAAGTAGTCACCTCATTTCCTGTGCTCTGTGGTTCAGATGAGGGGCCCTGGTAGAGAAAGGCTGCTCTAGATTTTTGTGAGAAGGTAGCAAGACACAAGACTGTGTCCTTCACGGCAACTATAATATATCTCTCTAAGGAAGGACACGACTGCAGTTGAAGATCACCAGATATCAAGCACAGGGTGAACATGCTGTAGCTCCCCAAATGAGTAGTAAGGTGGTTGCAGAAAGTTGGTGCCCGCCATACCTGTCTTCAGGCCTGGCTGCACAGCCAGCCCTAGCATGCTCCTCCTGTCACTGTAGCCACTCCGGGAACCAGCCCCAGCTACACAGTCTCTGCCAGGAGAGAGTTCTTCTCATGCTTCTTCTACATACTTCAAGTAGACCCAAAGTTTTCCTTTTGTAAAAAAAGGTTAAAGTAAAATAAAAAGTTTGCTTTGGACAGCTTGCTCCAAAGCACTTTAGATGTTCTCTTCTCTCTAGTGGAAGCAAGTCTCTGTAGAGACATGGGGAGCCTGTTGCTGGTTCAGCTGTCACAAAACTGGATCATGATGCTTTTATCTGGTTTTCCCCAGGGGTATTTTAAATTTATGCTTCAAAATTCTCTTATTGTGCTTTTAATAAATATGACATTTGTGCTGATGGAATATGTGAGACAGGCTTGAAGAAAAAAAGTCTCAAAGTGAAAGTCCACTATTAATACTTTCTATAAATAAGATATCATGGGCAGTCATGTATTAAAAGCCTATTAAAAGTAGACTTTTTGATTTGAAGATCTATTATATTCAATAAATGCACTATAAAACAGGACACATACACAAAATATTGTTGAAGTGGCCATCCGGAGTCCTGGGTTCTAGTAAGGACTCCAATTAGCTGCATAATCCAGGGATGGTCACATAACTTCTCCAGGATATAGGGTCCTAATCTCCAAAGTTAGGCCTTTGAACAAAATGAGCACAAAGCTCCCCAGCTATCAATATGAATGCTCTTTTGCTGTGGTACTGAGAAGGCTCCCTCACTACAGCATTGCAAGGAGGATAATTCCAGGGATCTGAAAGACTGATCCTGCCTCCCTGAATACTTATGCTAAGAATGATAGTCTCATGAATACACAATTCTTAAAAGAGATTGAAAGTTTTGGTCAATTCCAGCTATTGAAATTCAGAGCATCTTGGTTTCTGTATTTTCTCTCTGAATATTCATCAAAAAAATGATAGCCACACAAAATTAACAAGAAGGAAAATTAGCATATTTAACAGAGTACTTTTTCTAATACCAACTGGTAGGTACCTCAACTACAGAAGAGATGTCCAATCCATAAATGCTGTCATCTTTTTTCTTTTCTTTCCTTCTTTTGTCTCCTTTATCCAGACTAAATTCCATAGTCAAGCATTATCATCATTCCATTACGTAAACTTCATTCCTTGACCCCTCTCATGCCCTATTTTTTGCTTGTCAAAACCACAACCCTGATAAAACCAATTCTTCACCTGTTCTGTCCCTGCACCTACACAGCTAAGTGTGAATGGAGAAAAACACACAGCCAGTCTATGGGTCTTACTTCATATTCGTGACTGCAGATGTTAAAGGTGCCCTTAACCTGCCAGGCATCACACAGCATTTCCCATCCATCCACCCTCTCATTTTCTCTCTCTTTTTTTTTTTTTTGTTTCTTTTCTCTCTCCTCAAACTCCCATAATCTCCTCTCTCAATCTCATTCTCCACTTCCTACTTCACCAGAAAACTGAAGCAATCAAAAAAGAATGTCCATGAATTCCCAACATCACATTGACTTACTGCTGTGGTCTGAATGTGTCCCTCCAAAATTCAGGTGTTGAAACTCTATGGCCAATGTGACAATATTAAAAGATGGGCCTTTAAGAAGTGACCAAGCCATGAGGGCTTCTCCCTTGTGAAAGGGATTAAAGCCTTTATAAAAGAGGCTTCATACAGCATCCAGCCCTCCCCTTGTCATTCGACCTTCTGCTAGGTGAGAATGTAGCAAAAGCCCTCGCCAGACACCAAATGCTGGTGCCTTGTTCTTGGACGTCCCAGACTCTAGAACTCTGAGAAAATAAATTTATTTTCCTTAAAAATTACCCAGTCTGTGGTATTCTGTTATAGCAGCACAAATAGAGTAAGACCAAAATTGGTACCAGGAAGAGTAGGGTGTTGCGGCCACAAATAGCTGAAAATGTGGAAGCAGCTTTGGAACTGGGTAATGGATAGAGGCTGGGCCTGTTTTGAAGCAAATGCTGTGAAAAGCCCATATTGCCATGAACGGAGCATTGAGGGTGATTCTGGTGAGAGCCCAGAAGAGGAAAGCTGTAGGGAAAACTGGAATCTTCTTAGTGATTGTTTAAGTAGTTGTAACCAGAATATTGGTAGAAATATGGACAGTAAAGGTCATTCTGATGGAGTCTTACACAGAAACCAGAAATATTTCAGTGGAAACTGGAGGAAAGGCCACCCTTGTTACAAAGTGGCAAAGAACTTGGCTGAATTATATCCTTGACCCAGTGTTTTGGGGAAGGCAGAACTTAAGAGGGATATTTGGTGGAAGAAATCTCTAAGCAACAAAATATTGAAGGAGTTGCATGGCTTCTCTTAACTGCTTATAGTAACATACAAGAAGAAATAAATGATTTAAAGATGGAATTTATAATCAGAAGGGGAGCAGAACATAAAGATTTGGGAAATTCTAGTCTTGCCACATAAAGAATAAAAAAGTGTGTTTAGGAGAGAAAACCAAGGGTGCAGTCAAGCTACGGTTTGATAAGGAGATGAGTATGGATAGAAGGAATCCAGTTGCTATTCATCAAGAGAATGGATATTTATTTATTTGTTTGTTTTTCCACCAGCTCACAGCTAACATCATATCATCAAGACAATGGGAAGATGACTCCAAAGGCATTTCAGAGATCTTCGATGCCACCACACCCATCACAGGCCCAGAGTGCCAGGGCCTTGAGGGTAAAACATGTTTTGGGGTTTTTTTTGTTTTTGTTTTTTTGAGACAGGGTTTCACTTTGTCACCCAGGCTGGAGTGCAGTGGCATGATCATAGCTCATTGCAGCCTCAATCTCTCAGGTTCAAATGATTCTTTTACCTCAGCCTGCTCAGTAGTTGGGACTACAGCCATGCACTACCATGCCTGGCTAATTGTTCTGATTTTTTTTTTTTTTTAGAGATAGGTTCTTGTTATGTTGCCCAAGCTGGTCTCAAACTTCTGGGCTCAAACAATTCTCCTGCCTCATCCTTCTGAATCACTGGGATTACAGGCATGAACCACCACGCCTGGTATGGGCAGAACAGTTTTAAAGGAAGGGCTCAGGCTATCCATGGAACTCACAGCTCACTGCCCAGGACCACCTCAAGTCTCTGCTCCCTACATTCTAACACAGCACTCCTCAGCTGCCCCAGCTGTGGCTCAAACAGGCAGGCCTAGGTGTGACTTGGGCTGCTGCTCCAGAGGGTGTAGGCCATTAGGCCATACTCTTGGTGGCATTTATGTGGCGCTAACTCTGCAGGTGTTCAAAGTGCAAGAGCTTTGGAGGCATGGCTGCCTCCTCCTAGATTTCAAAGGATGCCACGGAGAGCCTCCACCAAGGCAATGCCCGCCAATGATGTGGGGTCAGGGTCACTGCAGAGAATCCCTACCAGGACAATGCATCATGGAGCTGTGGGAGTGAGGCCCCCACTAAACAAAGACTAGTGGAATCATGGGGGCAGAGCCACCTAGGAGACCTCACAACTGCAGAGTCACCAGCATGCATTGCCAGCCTAGGAGAGCTGCAGGCACATCCATTTCACCAGCTGCTCCTTCTCAGCTCCCTTCCCTTATTTTCCCTCTTCTCTCTGATCCATTAGCATTGGACTGTCTCAGAGTTCAGCTCTTGATCTGCTTTTCTTATCTATTTCACTCCTTTGGTTACCTCATTCAGTCTTATGACATTAGTTTCATCCTATGTCAATGACTCCCAAATGTGGCTCTGCAGGCGACATCTCTCTCCTAAATTGCAGACTAAAATTCCAAATAGCTTCTATGACTTCTTTTTAGATGTCTTAGAGATATCTCAGATTCATCAATGTCCAAATCTGAACTCCTAATCTTTACGTTCAAAACTTGTTTTACCTGTAACCTTCCTAATTGTAATTGGTGGAAACTCCATTCTCACAGTTGCTTAGACCAAATATTTAAGAGTCAAATATCCCAGACTTCTCTCTTTCTCTCATATCCTTCATCCAAATTCATCAGTAAATCTTCTGCTGATAGTCTTGGCTTAGCTGGAAAGTTCATTTGGTGGTCTCCTTTGGGCTCACAGATGCAGTTTCATTCCTACAGGAGCTCAGCCAGGGCTAGAACTTCCAATGTGGCTTCAATCATATGGCTGGCAGTTGTGCTGACTACTGGCTGAGACATCTCTGTTCTCCACCATCAGTCTAGCTTGGCTTCCTTACACCATGGCAATTGGGTTCCAAGATATAAAAAATGAAAGCTGCAAGGATTCTTCAAGTTTTGCCTTTGAAGTTGCATATTGTCATTCCTGCAATATGATATTGGTCATAGCAAGTCACAGGGTCAGTCTAGATTCAAGAGTAGGTAAAATAGATCCTGTCTCTTGACAGGAAAAGTGGAAAAGTCATATTGCAAAAGGGCATGTAGGATAGAATGGATTGTTGCAGACATCGTTGGAAACAATCTACCAACAAGGATATCTTCAAATTATAAAACAAGATATTTGACCCAGAATATGCCCTCTTTCCCCTTCTGTCACAAGCAGGTGACCCAGCTGTGATTGGGCAGATGTGGACCACACCCTAGGGTGAGGCAGAGCAACAAATGGAAGGAACCTGGGCTCTGATGAGCATGTGGAGTTGAGTTGCTCATTTCAAGGCCGTTAGGTAAAGACAACAAACTTCCTTCCTTTCATCTCCCTTTCTAGCCCTTCCCCTCCCACCCCCGGTCCTGGTGAGTCTATTTCATCCCTTTGGCATCTTTGATGTTCCTTGAACTGACCAGGCACTCTCTCCAGCCTTAATGCTTTTAATTGTTCTGTTTACCTGAAATGTTTTTTCCACAGATATCTATAGAGCGCACTCCTTCACTTCATGCAAGATTTTACTTAAATATCACCTTCTTGGTAGAGTATTTCCTGATCATGCTTCTTAAAATTACAATCTATGAATAATGAGGCTAGACATAAATCTCAGTCCATTGAACAGTACATACATAAATGTCTATAGAACGAAAGAATAAATGCTGAGTTTGCCATTTATCATTACTGCTCAAAGACTACTTTCTCATTGGAAAATGGGGATAACAATGGTTGTGTCATGAGGTCATTATGAGAATTCGATGGCAGCGTGTTTGAAAAGAGAAGTCTCTGGCATGCAGTGAATTCTCCCTACAAGTCCTCCCTACACACTGTCATGATTGCTCTTCACTTGGGTCCTGCTCCTTGGCATTCCCCTTTGTGGAGACAGACAGGCTTTCTGGAGCTGACTAACTCCTCACTACTCAACCAGCACCTGGCTGCAGAGGAAAGAGCAGGTTTGCCACAGGAACTGTGCTGGTTGTACCATGCCCACAAGGATGTAGTATTCACAGTCTTCTTGAGAAGAGCCTAGAGCACCCCCAGAACTCTGACTTCCTCCCACTTGCATTATAAAACCAGTATCCTCACTTAGCAGCAGCATGCCTGCAGACTGGCATCTTCCCTCTCCCCCGATGGATATCACATCAGATGCTTAGCCTTTTCCTCCTCAGGTTTATTGAGGTATAATTGACAAATAAAAATTGTATAAATTTAAATTATACAATGTGGTATTTTGGTATACATTTATGTGTTGAAATGATTACCATAATCAAGCTAATTAACATATCTATCACCTCACATATTTACCTTTCTTTTTTTATTCTAGCAAGAATACTTAAGATCTACCTTCTTAGCAAATTTCAAGTATACAATACAGTATTATTAACTATAGTCACCATGCTGTATGTTAGATTCCCAGAACTTATTTACCCTGCACAACTGAATTTGTACCTTTTGATCAACATCTCCCAATTTCTCCTGTCTCCAACTCCTGGCAACCACCATTTTACTCTATGTTTTATGAGTTTGACTTTTTAAGATTCCACATATAAGTGAAATTACACACTATTTCTTTTTGTGCATCTGGCTTATTTCACTTAGCATAATGCCCTTCAGGTTCATCCATGTTGTAGCGAATGGCAGGTTTTCCTCTTCCTTTGAGGATAAATGATACTTGGTTATACCTATATACTTATCATATCAATCTATGTATCTATATAGCTCAGATTTTCTTTACCCATTTATCAATTGTAGAACACTTCGATTGCTTTCATATCTTGGCTAATGTGAATAATGCTTTAGTGAACATGGGCATTCAGATATCTCTTCGAGATCCTGATTTCATTTCCTTTGGATATAGACTCAGAAATGGAATTGCTAGATCATATGATAGTTGTATTTTTAAATTTGTGAGAAAACTCTATACTATTTTCCATAATAGGTGTACCAATTTACATACCCAACAGTGTACAAGAGTTTCCTTTTCTCCCTATCCATCCAACACTTGTTTTATCTTATCTTTTAGATAGTAGACATTCTAGCAGCTGAGGTGATATCTCATCATGGTTTTGATTTTCACCTCCCTGATGATTAGTGATGTTGAGCACCTTTTCATATACCTATTGGCCATTAGTATGACTTCTTTGGAACAATGTTTATTTAGGTCCTTTGCCCATTTTTTTTAAAATGGGGTTATTTGTTTTTGAGCTATTGGGTTGAGTTCCTTACATATTTTGGATATTAACTCTTTATTAGACATATAGTTTGCAAATATTTTCTTCCATTCTGTAGGTTGTCTCTTTACTCTGTTGATGGTTTCTGTTGTTGAGCAGAGGCTTTTTAGTTTGATGCAACCCCACTTGTCTATTTTTGCTTTTGTTGTCTGCGCTTTAGGAGTCATATCCAAAATAATTACGCCTAGATCAGTGTCAAGAAGGTTTCCCCCTGTTTATTCCAGTAATTTTACAGTTTCAGGTCTTACATATAAGACTTAAATCCATTTAAAGTGGATTTTTGTATATGGGCGTAAGATAAGTGTTCAGTGTCATTACTTTGCATATGGGTGTACAGTTTTTCCAACACCATTTATTGAAGAAACCATCCTTTCTCCATTTGGTGTTTTTGGCAAAAAAAAAAAAAAAAAACTTATAAAACGTTTAAAAACTTGTAAAATATAAGTTGACCATAAATGTGTGGATTTACTTCTGGGTTCTCTATTCTGATTCATTGGTCTATATGTCTGTTTCTATGCCAGTACTATATAAACTTGATTGCTGTAGTTGTGTAATAAATTTTGAAATCAGGAAATAAGATGCTTTCAGTTTTATTCTTCTTGCTCAAGGTTGCTTTGGCTATTCAGAGTCTTTTGTGGATTCATATGGATTTTAGGATTATTTTTCTATTTCTGTGAAAAATGTCAATGGAATGTTGAAAAGAACTGTATTGAATCTGTAGACCACTTTAGGTAGTATGAATATTTTTAATAATATTAATTCTTTCAATTGATGAACATGGAATATCTTTCCATTTATCTGTGTTGTCTTCAATTTCTTACATCAGTGATTTATGGCCTTTACAGGACTTTCACCCCCTTGATTAAATTTAGAACAATTTTTTTTTACTTTGTTCCTATTTTAGATGGAATTGTTTTCTTAATTTATTTTTAGGATAGTTCATTATTAATACATAGAAATGCCACTGACAATTGAACATGGATCTTGTATCCTGCAAGTTTACTGAATTTGTTTATCAATGCTAACAGTTTTTTGGTTGAATCTTTAGGGTTTTCTATTTATAAGATCATGTCATCAGCAAGTAGAGAAAATTTCATATCTTTCTTTCCTATTTGGATGCATTTTTATTTCTTTCTCTTGCCTAATTCCTCTGTCTAGGACTTTCAGTATGATGTTGAATAGAAGTGATCAGAGTGAGCATCCTTGTCTTATTACTTGTGTTAGAAGGAAAGCTTTCAAATTTTCACTATTGAGTATGATGTTAGCTGTGGGCTTGTCATATATGCCCTTTGTTATGTTGACATACAATCCTTCTGTATCTAATTTCTTGATAGTTTTTATCATGAAAATATGTTAAATTTTGTCAAATGCTTTTTCTGCATCTGTTGAGATGATCATATGACTTTTATCCTTCATTCTGTTAATGTGTTGTATCACTTTTATTGATTTGTGTATGTGGAAACATCCTTGTATGACAGGGATGAATACCAATTGATCACAGGATGTGATTGTTTTAATGTGATGTTGAATACAGTATGCTAGTATTTTTATGAAGACTGTTGCAGCTATGTTTGCCAGGGATATTGATCTAATTTCTTTCCTTGTAGTGTCCTTGTCTGGTTTTGGGAGCAGGGTAATACTGGCCTCATAAAATGAGTTTGAAAGTGTTCCCTCCTCTCCAAATTTTGGAAGACTTTGAGAAGGACTGGCATTAATTTTTCTTTGTTTGGTAGATTTTGCTTATAAGCTCATCTGGTCCTAGGCTTTTCTTTGTTAGCAGGTTTTGATTACTAATTTCATCTTCTTACTTTCTGTTGAGATTTTTAAATTTCTTCTAGATTCAGTCTTGATAGGTACATGTTTCCAGGAATTTATCCATTTTTTCTAGGTTTTCCAATTTGTTGGCATATAATTGTTAATGGTAGTCTCTTATAATTGTTTGTATTTCTCTGGTGTCAGTTATAACATCTCTTTCATTTATAATTTTATTTATCTAGGTCTTCTCTATTTTTTGTTATTCTAGCTAATTGTTTATTTTGTTTATCTTTTCAAAAACCACCTCATAGTTTCATTGATCATTTATATTGTTTTTCTGATTTCTATTTCATTTATTTCTGTTGTAATATCTATTATTTACTTTCTTCTGGTAACTTTCTTCTATAATAAAAAAAGTTTCTTCTTTAGGTGTAAAGTTAGGTTTTTTTATTTGAGACATTTCTTCCCTGAGTAGTGATGTTGAGCATTTTGTTATATACCTGCTGGCCATTTGTACGTTTTCCTTTGAAAAGTGTCTATTCAGGTCTCCTGCTTATTTTTAAACCAAAGGAAGAAGGTAGTAATAAGGTATATTGCTCAAATAAAGCTTTCAAATCAATTCTAAATCTTATTCGTTTATGAAATAAGGCCAGAATGTCTTAGAATTAACTTCATAGGTGCATGAATTTTTATAGTTTAGATGAATTTCCTGAAAAATTGTTATTTCTCTGCAAAATATAGGAAGAGGAAAAGTCAACCCTCTGGTCACCTTAAATATCTAATGTTTACCCAGGAAGGGAGCTACAACTCACAGGCTATTAATGTTGATGTGAGACAGTGGAAGTGTTAGGGAAATTAAATGAATCTGTCTGACAAAGGACTCCCTCCATACCAATATAGAAGAGAGAAAGAATATAATATTAATATTGAATAAGTATTATCAGAGTTGCATCCAAGAAACTCAGAGTTGTAGCATGAAAGTAAATACTTACAGATCCAAGGGTCAGAAGAACCACAAACGTGCATTGAAACATCAAAATGGTGGACATTTTTTTATCGAGCCTGTGTGTTCTTAAGGAGACACCCCAAAGAAGGGAAGGTGGGTAGGCACCTTCCCTTCTCAAAAAAAAAAAAAAAATCATCATTTTACGCTTAGGACATACAAAACTCTATCCCAGATCAGCTGTTTATTTCAGGTGCCTGGAGGAGAGTTTATTTCAGCAGTGATCAGAAACTGCCAAAAAACTCTTGCAACTGTAGATTTTGACCTAAAGGATGGGTCATTTATCATTTAAAAATATCCTTCAAGTTTAACTCCAAGGAATAATTTAACAATAATATAGACACAACTCCACATAAAAAAAATAAATGGAGGAGTAAAGCCACTTTCTTCCCCATCTTCCTTCAAACACTGCTAGAAACAAAAAAATAATAAAACAAAAATAAAAACAAAAACAAAAAATAGAAGGGGAAAGGTCCACCTTTTATAAAAACAGAAAAGCAGCTGCAATCCCAACTTAACAATTATATAATAGAAGCACAACTCCAAAATAATATGAAATTTGGATTGAAACAAAACAGAAAGCTGAGAGCTGACAGAAATTTCTCTAGACTACTAGAATGAAGAAGCTGTGCTCCAAAGAAAGTGTTATAGTCCTGAATGGTCTATTCAGTGGTTTTTAGCTTAGAGAGGCAGGATCCAGAGGATTTTGGAAACAACTCTGTAGGGATCTAGGCTGACACCAAAGAACAGCAGAGGACACCACCATCCTGAGTGTCTGTAGCCTTCTTCCACCATGGCCCCACCTGGAAGGGAGGAGGAGTGATGCAATCCTCCGATTCTGCTCAGAGTCTATGATTCAGTGGGTTCTGCTGAGCACTGCATTCATCCCCTTAATGTCAAATATTGAAGGAAACCTTCTTCCAAGACAAAGAAAGTAACAACTTTTCTGTGAGGGTATCCGGACAGAGAAGAATCAAATTACAGACTGCCCTAGCTAGATTCTTTGGCTGAGCCTATCACAAAGGAACAAACATGGTACTAGCAGAGGGTGGAATGGGGGAGAATGGAGGTGTTTAAGAAAGAAGAAGGAGGGGATCCTAGGAAAATTCAGGTGGAGGTATGAATAAACCAAATAAATTACCCAAAGGAATACACATAAAGTTCACATAAATAGTTCTCCATAGTCTCAAAAATTAAAAATATTCACAGTCATGAACTCCTTTGAAAAAGATTTCAAAGATGTTCAAAGTAGTCCAAAGGTTGAGTTAGCAGAGCTAAAACAAATGAATAAATGAAAAAGGAGAAATCAAATATAAAGATGAAAGCCGATGTCGTAAAAGAGAGTAGCGTGAATGAAAACAGAGTCTGCCATATGGAGGAAGATGAGCCCAAAGGAATCAAGGAGAATAAAGGGGAAAAAAATTACCCATGCAAATATGTGGGGGAAGGTGATAGATACAGAAAACAGGCAGAGCAATTTATCTTACACATTTGTTGATACTCCTGAAGACGTGAAGAACACAAAGGGAAGAGACAGAAATATTCAAATGCATAATAGAAAGACCCCCCCCCCCGCCCCTTTTTTGAACTACAGAAACACTTACTCCGTAGAAGAGGAAGGAGCACCAAGGAGATGAGGCAAGATGGCCAGCTAGAGACACTGGCTGTCAGACCGTCCCAGCTGGAAGGTAGAATACTGGACTGAGGAGGGCGGAGAAGAGTCATAGCTCAGTTGCAGATCACAGAAATAGACAATAGAGACGTCTGGGGACCCCACAGAGAAAAACTGCGAGGCTGAGAAAGAAGAAGATAGGAGAAGACAGTGGCACGGATCAAACCCAGAGAGGCTCAGAGCCGAGCGAAAGGGTAAGGGGGTTTCCCCTCCCCCACCAGGTGCCTTTGGTGAACAGCGGGACACAAAGTATATCGAAGGCACTACCACTCTCTATGAATACAGGCATAGTAGCTAAATAGGAATAGTGGGGTGAACCAGTGAAGCCCAGGTGTTTGGGTGTCCGTAAGGGTGTCCACAAAAAGACTGGAGTGCCGGCTTTCTTACACCTAGACATTTCCTCCGCTGCACACCTCCATTCATGGCATCAGAGAAAGCGATGTGAGCTCAGGCTGTCTTGTAGTGGTGGCTCCTTCCCTACCCATTACAACCTCAAGAGTATTCTGAATCAACAAGCTCACGAATGGTTGCTTCTCTAGGGCAGGTGCACACTCCCAGCTGAGCTCACCATGGAGAGGATGGCTGCCACAATTTGGGAGCTTCCTGCCCACCAGCGTTTCAGGGATTGCACACTGGTAGCTGAGACAGGCAGGCCAGTCCTGGTATCCCCCACACACAAGAGCAGTGCAGGGAGACGCAGGGGAGAGGTTGTAGTCCTGGACCTGGGTGGCAAGGAAGCCCTCACAGATGTATCTGATGGGTGAGTGTGGAGGGGTGCTGAGGAACGGGGATCTTTGAGCCCATCCACCCCTCACCCCCACTGGAGAACTGCCATATTGGATAGGGGTGTGGCACTCAGAGAGAAATAACCTAGCCCCTGGTTTCCATGGCAACCAAATGCCTCAGGAGTGCTGGCTGAATGGGAGCAGCAGTCCTTCACCCCACTCATTACAATAGGGAGTGCAGCTCCAGCCAAGAAATTCACAAGCGGCCACTTCTGTCTGGCAGGAGCGTGCCCCTGGCTGAGGCCCCTGTGGTGGAACAGGGGTGTACAACTGGGGAACCCCATACCCACCAGGATTTCATAGAGATGCAATGCTAGTTGGTCAGACACACAGACTTGGGGGAAGTTTGAGAGCTGTTCTCAGGTGGTGAGGGAACTCACATGGACTGATCTGATGGGAGTATGCTGTGGGGTTCCAGGGAGTGGCAATTAGGAAGGCCACTCACCCCTCCCCACAGAGAAACTACACTAGTGGACAAGGGTGGAAAGTGCCCAGACCAGGGAACAGCCTTCCTGGTTTGGAGAGCTTGCCCTGAACCTCATATGAGTGGCTCCCCCTAGTGGCTGGAAAAGCAACCTCTGAGCCCTGTTGAGGCTTTGCAAAGCCATTCAGGCTCTGGCAATCCAGCAATGACTGACGTGCTTCTCCCCCCGCTTCAGTGGGAGTAGAGATCAAATAACACCCTGGGAGCTACAGAGTCCCTCCTAAAGTTTGGGGCATTTGTGTACGCCACCTGAGGGCCCAGAGCTTACCACGGGCACAAGAGAACATCTCAGCAGCTGGTTCTTCCACACAAACATCAACTAATGACAGGGGAACGACTCTATAGCTAAGCATAGTGCCTTCCAACTCAAGCAAATAGGGAGCAGCTGATTTGTGTTCACAAGTACCACCTGCCATCTCAGAGATTCAGCTGGGGGACCTAACTCATTTTACACTGTTGGGAAGAGGTGAAGAGAGCAGGTCAGAGGTAACCTGAGAGCTTCATCAAACCTGCTAGAACACCCTATAGGCAACTCAGGACCAGCACTTCTCTCCCTGGCATGGTCAGGGATCGATCATCAGGGACAAGGAAACAGGCCCACAAATCAGGCCTAGCACCCCCAGGTCTCAATCGAGAGGCCAGATGAGAAGGACTCAGTAAAGAACTCCAGAAATATGAAAAATCAGAGCAAAAGGGTGCCCCCAGAAGAAAACAATAACTCCTTACCAATGGAAACCAACCAAAACAAAAACATTGAATGACAAATAAAGAATTTTGAATATGGATTATAAGAATTTTTAATATGAATTATCAATGAAATACAAGAGAAAATTGAAACCCAACACAAAGAAACCACAAAAGTAATGTAGGAAATGAATGAAAGATTCACTAAATTGTATTAAAAAAATAATCAAACAGAACTTCTGGGAAATGAAAAATTCATTCAAGGAAATACAAACACAGTGAAAGCCTTAAGAGTAGGCTAGATCAGACAGAAGAAAGAATCACAGAGGTTGACTATAACGCCTTTGAATTAAACAAGTCAGTCAGAAACAAAGAACAGAGAAATAAAAGGAACAAAGCCTACAAGAAATATGGCATTATGTAAAGAGGCCTAACATAAGAATCATAGGCATCCCAGAGGGTGAAGAAGAGAATACACAAGGGTTAGAAAACCTATTTGTGGGAATAATTGAGGAAAACTTCCCCGTTCTTGCTAGAAATTTAGATACCTAGGTACAAGAAGCTTGAAGGACTCTTGAGAGATTCATACCAAAGAGGCAATCAACACGACAAATAGTCATCAGACTGGGCAAAGTTAACACAAAGAAAGAACTGGTGCAAGCTGTAAGGTGAAAACATCAGGCAACTTACAAAGGAAAACCCGTCAGACTAACTGCAGATTTCTCAACTGAGACCTTACAAGCCAGAGGGGATTAGGGCCTCATATTCGGTCTTCTCAAACAGAATAATGGCCAGCCTAGAATTTTGTATCCTGCAAAACTAATTTCTTATATGAAGGAGAAATAAAGACCTTCTCAGATACACAAACACTGAGGGAATTTGTTAAGACCAGACCTGCCTTGCAAGAAATATTCAGATCTGCATTATACATTGATCAGGACAATAGACACCCACCAGTGTAAAATCACCCAAAAGCTAAAGCTCAGAGCCCATATACCATAATCACTCAATAGTAAAACACAACCATAAAGTTCTGTTCAACAGGATGAACAGAAATCCACCCAACTTATCAATTCTTTCAATAAATGTGAGCAGTTTGAATTCCCCACTCAAGAGACATAGGCTGGCTGAATGGATAAAAAAATACAAGCCAAGTTTCTGATGTCTCCAGGAAACACATCTAACCCACAAGGACTCATTTAGACTCAAGGTGAAAGAATGGAAGAAAATATTCCATGGAAGTGGAAACCAGAAGAAAGCTGGTGTAGCCATTCTCATATTAGATAACGTAGACTTCAAATCAACAATAGCAAAGAAAGACAAAGATGGCTATTATGTAATGGTAAAGGGAACAATTCAACAAGAAGACATAACAATTCTAATCTACTCTCCATCTCTATAATTTTGTCTTTTCAAGACAAACCAAAATAAATGAAATTATACAATACGTAACCTTTTGAAAGTAACTTTTTAAAAGGCAGAATAATTTCCTTGAGGTCTATCAAAGTTGTTGTATGCATCAATAGTTCATTCCACTTCATTGCTGAGCAGTATTCTGTGGTATAGATGTTCCCAGTATGTCCAATTATTCACCAGTTGCAGGACATCTGAATTATTTAGTTTTTGGCCATTAAGAATAAAGCTGGTATAAACACATATGTAGAAGTTTTTGTATAAACATAAGTTTTCATTTCTCTGGGCTGTCCATGTGTACATTTGTGGGCATATATGGTAAATGCATATTTTGTTTGTGAAAAACTGCTGTATTATTTTCCCAAGTACCTGTTCAATTTTACATTCTCACCAGCAATGTACGAGTAATTCAGTTTATTCACATCCTGGGAAGCATTTGATGTTAACACCTTTTTAAAAAATTTTTAGCCATTCCTTTAGGTGTGTAGTGATATCCCATTGTGCTTTCAATTTGTATTTCCCTAATGGCTAATGATGTTGAACACACTTTATATAGGTACTTATTTTCCACCAGTACATCCTCTTCAATTAATTATCTGTTTATGGTTTTTTCTCATTGTGTAATTTGATTGTTTGGGTTTTTTTTTTACTGTTGCGTCTTTAGAATTGTTTATATACAGGCATGCTTCATTTTATTGTGCTTCACAGATGCTGAATTTTTTAAAATTGAAGGCTTTTATTGAAAGCCTTATAAAACTGAAGAGCAAATCTATCAGCACCATCTTTCCAATAGCATGTGCTCACTTTGTGTCTCTGTGTCAGCTTTTTTTTTTCTATTTTGGCAATAAAATATTTTAAAGTTATAGTATGTATAGTTTTTTAGACATAATGCTATTGCACACTTAATAGACTACAGGATAGTATAAACTTTCATATGCACTGGGAAACCAAAAAACTTGTGCGACTCACTTTATTGCAATATATGCTTTATTGCAGTGATCTGGAACTGAGCCCACAATATTTTCAAGATACGCTTGTATTCTAGATGCAAGTTATTTGCCAGATATATAGTTTACAAATACTTTCTGCAAGTCTGTAGTTAGTCTTTTCATACTGTTAACAAGGAATTACACATAGCAGAAGTTTTAAATTCTATTGTGGTATCGTTTATTAATTCTTCCTTTTATGAACTGTGCAAATGATGTCAAGCTTAAGAATCCCTTGTTTTGCCAGGGGCCTTGAGATTTTTCTCCTACATTTTTTTCTAAAAGTTTTATAGTTTTACATTTTATGTTTAAGTCTATAATCCATTTTGAGTTAACTTTTTATATAGTATGAGTTTACATCAAGTATTTTTTTCTATAGATATCCAGTTGCTCTAGCATCATTTATTAAAAAGACTATTCTTCCTCCATTAAGTTGCTTTTACAACTTTGTCAAAAATTTGTGGGACATAATTGTGTGGATCAATTTTGGGTTCCCCAAGCAGTACCACTGATTATGTGTCTATCTATCTGCCAATACCACACTGCTTAATTATTGTACCTATATAGTAAGACTTAACCATTAAGTAGAGTGATTCTTTCCACTTATTTTCCAAAATTATTTTAGATATTTTAGTTCCTTTTCTTTTCCATATAAATTTTAGAATAAGATGGTCTATTTCTAATTTAAAAATAACTTGCTGGCATTTTGATAGGAATTGCATTAAGCCTGTATGTCGATTTGAGAAGAATTAACATCTTTACTGTTTTGAGACTGCCGACCTATGCAGATGGTATGCTTCTCCATTTTTTTCCTTTAGGTTTTCTTTGATCTCTTTCATCAGCACTTTGTAACTTTCAAGAAAAGATACAGTATCTACAAAAAATTAAAAAATAAAAAAAATTTTAAAATGGAAAGAAAACATATAGTGCAGGTTTTGTTTAATTTATCCTTAGTATTTCATTACATTTAGAACAATTGTGAATGACATTGTGTTCTTAATTTTGATTTTCACATGTCCATTGTTAACATACAGAAATGCAATAGATTGTTTTTGTATTAATCTTGTACCCCAAACTCATTATTAGTTCTAGGTAGTATTGTGTGTGGGGGGGGGGAGGTGTATGTAAATTCCTTGGACTTTGTATTATAATATACATAGACAATAATGTCATCTGCAAATAGAAACCATTTTATTTTTTTCTTTATGATCTATATGCTTTTCATTTTTTTTTTCTTGCTTTATTGTGCTAGCTAGAACTTCCAGTACTATATTGACTAAGAGAGGTGAAAGCAGACTGCCTTGTCCTATTTCCAGTCTTATGGGGAAAAGCTTTCAGTCTTTCACCATTAAGTGTGATGTTAGTTGTGGGTTTTGGGAGATGATTTTGATCAAGCAGAAGATGTCCCCCATTTTACTCATAGTTTGCTGAGAGATTTTTTTTTTTTAATCATGAATGGGTGGAATTTGTCAAATGCTTTTTCTGCATTTATTTTTTGTCTCAGTTGACCATATGATTTTCTTTTCTAGCCTTTCAGAGTAGTAGGTCATACTGATTTTCAAATATTAAACCATCTTTGCATAATTATAATAAATCCCATTTGGTTGTGATATATAATTCATTTTATACATTAATGAATTCAACTAATATTTTGTTAAAATTTTTTTATTCCAAGATCATGGAGATATTGATCTGTAGTTTTCCTTTTTGCACTATCTTTGCCTGGTTTTAATATCAGGGTAAAACTAACCTAAAATATATATTAGAAAGAATTTCCCTTCTTTCTATTAAATTTTTTCTTGGTGATATTATGTAATATTTTAAATTTTTCTGTAAGTGTTTGGAAGAAATCTCCTGTGAAGTCATATAGGCCTAATCATTTCTTTTTCAAGAGCTATTTGATTATGGAGTCAATTACTTTAAAGGTTCAAGCAGTACTCAGATTATCTATTTAATCTTGATTGAAATTTTATAGTTTATGGTATTTGTG
>RJWJ010031493.1:0-19177 GCA_004363605.1 Indri indri
GGGGCTAAGGGGGTGGGGGGACCCCTGAGAGCAAAGCCTGGCTCCACAGACCCAGTGAGGAGGTGCATAGGCCCATCCCAGAGTTGCCAGGAGGGGAAGAGGCTGAGTTTGGTTCCAGACACCCTGGGTTTGAGATGCTCACAGGACCTCAAGAGGTGCTGTCCAGCCAGGGGGACAAAGTGTGGTGACATGTCAGAGCTGGCAAAGGATTTGGGAGAGCTGAGGAGATGGAGAGGGCAGAACAGAGCCACAGACCACTCAGGAATGCAGCAAGGAGGGGGAAGAGAAAGAGGAATCAAGCAAAACAGGAGAAAAGGGTACAAATGGGGCCGCGGGAGGAGCAGCACTTCTGAGCAGACGCCTGTGAAGCGATTAGCATTGGATACGAGCTAAGCACTCCACAGTAGTAGTATGGATTGTGTTATCATCGATTTCGGATGTGTTTACACGGGTCTATTTAAATGCCTGGTATGTCATAGCTGCAGACAAAAATTTTGTTTAATTAGTTAATGGATGTTCTCAATCCCATTTTACAGATAAGGGAATTGAGGTTCAGAGAAGCACCCTCGTTCCTGTTCTGCCCAACTGCAAAGCCCACATTCTGCCATTCCAGTGGGTGGCGAAGTGTCACAGAGAGCACAGGGAAGGATGTCCAGCAGGACAGAGGCCCACGGGGAGACTGGATAGAAAAAGAGAGGGACTGGTCCCTGCTGCACACTGGGAGGCAAGGAGGGAACTACCAGGGGGCGTGGGGTCAGGCCCATCCAGAGCTGGGAGCAGCCATCTTTCCCTCCACTTCGCACGAGGAAGGACCAAGAAATGAACGTGCAGAATACAGGCAGGTGGGGGCTGGTGGTTTCTTGCTGGCCCCTGTGGCAAGGCCCGCCAGGCATCCCTCACATCCAGTCTCCCTTCCTCTTGGTTAATAATATTTCCCTGATTTTATGCGAGCACACGGCTGACCTGGTGAACACTACATTTCCCAGCCTCCCTTGCGGTTGGGCGTGGCCGGGCAGCGGGCTGACCACGCCCACCAGCTGGAATACGAGGTGCTGGGAGCTATCTTGGGCAGCTCCCTAGCAGCTGTGGAGACATTTCCCAAACCGCATGGCTTACATCTGGGCTGCTGTGGGAGAGAACACACCTGCACCTTATTTAAATCATTCCCGCCCCAGGTCTCTGCACTCACACGAAATCTAACCACCCAAGTGAGTGGCTTTCCCATTGCCCACCTCGCCCAGGTACCCCCTCTCCCCGTTCCCTTCTCCTTTGTGGCATTTTCCACCATCTGTCTTCCTCCCCCAGCTCCTGTCCAACCAGATGATCAACCCCAGGAGGGCAGCGCACCAGGGACCTGCTGTCCGCTCATTATGAAAAATCTCTCTTTGTCCTTCCCGTCTCACCCCCAGCCAATGACCAAAGGATTAACTTGATTGTGAACATATTTTGGAAATACTTTCACAGTTGTTTTTTAAAATGTCTTCCTTTGTTTGAAAGAGTGTTACAACTTCAACCTCAGGGGGAAGAAAAACCCTACCCCAGCTGACCAAGGCTGTGAATGTAAAACCGGCAACAACTGCATTAAATAATCAAAACTAAAAACCACTCAAACAATAGAACTCCTCAGAGTTCTGGCGTCAGGAGGACGTGGGTCTTTGAGGCTGTCCCCTCTGGGGAGGTGTTGAGGGGGGTTGCAAACGTAGGAGATGAGATGGGGGACTTGCTTCCTGCATTGGTTTGTAAATTCTGCTCTGATGCCTGGGCCTTCTCCAAAGGGTGCTGAAAGTTTTCTTTTCCACTGTTTCCCAGGTGGATGGACTAAAGCCCGGGGAAGATGGGCAATGGGATTTATACAACAGATCCAGTGTGGGGGTAGAGGTGGAATTCCAAGTTAGAGGCTCATGCAGTGGGATCAGTCAGGGGTGAGAGTTAGAGCTCAGTATGGAACCAGGATCAGGAGTCAATATGGGACCAGGATTAGGACTCAGACTAACGAGGATCAGGGATCAGTCTGAGGCTGTAGTCAGAGCCTAGCGTGAAACAAGATTCAGGGTTCTGACTGAAACCAAAATTGAGGTTTAGTCTGGGCTTCAGTCTATGATCAAGAATGGGGTCAGAGCCCCACCTGAGACCAGGGTTATGAATTGGTCTAGGATCAGGTTCAAGTTTCAGCGTGTGATGCAGGATCAGGGCTCTGACCTGGTCTCAGTGTGTGACAAGGATGGAGTCCTCACTCTACCACTTTCTGAGACCACAGGCAAGTCAATTCACTCGCTGGGCCTCAGTTTCCTCGTTTGTAAACTGGGGATACTGGGGTAATCATAACCCTGTCCTGAATCCTTCCATAGTTAAATGTTACGCCAAAAGAGATAGCAGACGTCAGCAAGCTTTGCAAACTGCAGAGCGTCGGGCAGACATTTCTGTAAACATCCTGGAAGAAACTCCAAAGAACGTTCATTGTGGGAAAGTCCAAATGTCGCTAAGCCTCCTACTCTATCTTCTATCCTACTTTCTCTTCTGCCTGTAAAACCGGTAATAGCTAAAACACAGTTACACGGAATGGTTTTGTGCCATGTTCTAAGAGCTTCATGTATATTCAACTAATTTAATCCTCAAACGACCCTATGAAGTAGGTACTTATATTATCTCTATTGTCAATGAGGGAAACCGAGGCAGGGATAAATTAACTAACTTGCTTAAAGTCACACTGAATAAGTGGAAAACCTCTGATTCAAATCCGGGCAGTTTGGCTCCCAAGTCTATGCTGAGTGTAGGAACTGGGGCGAGGGGACAGGGGATGAGTCTGGGGGAATCTTCACGGAGCAGACAGACAGGGATGTCAGGCACCAGTCAGTCCAAAGGTCTAGGGGGAACTTGTGGTCCCCAGCAGCCTGCCTTTGCCCAGGAGGCCAAATCTTCCAGCTGACCCCACTCCCACATGGGGCCATAAAAGTTTGGGGGAGGAATTGGCGGGTGGCATTAAGGCATCTCTTTAAACTTGTTTGTTTATGGAAAGAAACTTCAGGCCAGCTGCTGAAGACCTGTATTTTATGGGTAATTTTTCAATTTATTTCACACTGGTATTAAAAAAAACAATCCAACCCACCGTGGAGGCTGTGATTCCACTGGGGCTGGTGAGGGAGGGGCGGTTGGCTTGAAGCAGCTCCTTTGTCTGTCCAAACATCCCACAGGGACAAGGTTCTTTGCCTTCCCTTGGGAAAAACCAGACGAAATGGAGAACGAATATGGGGGCTGCAGAGGTTTTGATTTAAGAGAACACGATGAAGTCCAGAGGAGGCGGGTAGGGTGTTCAGTGTCTCTGTTGTATAGATGATGAAACTGAGACACATATAACGAAAGTTATTAGTGAGAACTTACTCTGGGTTACATGCTGTCCTGTGTTTTACCTGCACCACCTTAAAGGTGGTCACGAGAATTAGTAAGATACTGTCTTGTCTTGGGATTGCCAGAAGCAGACCCTGAAACAAAGATTTGAGTTCAAGAAATTTGGAGGCGAATTGACCCCAAGAAACATGGTGTGGGGCATAAGGAGTGAAACAGGAAGGGAAGGCAGCCCGTGAAGGGGTTATCCAGACTGTTAGTACCATGGGAACTGAAGTTCAGTCCTTCCAGGGAGTTCTGGGAGACATCACCGAACATGCCTTGGGGTATTTATCCATCATTGGACATCTCCATTCTACTTTTGAGTCCATAAGCAAGTTTTCCCCCCAATTGTTATATTTTTCAGTTCTATAATTTCTATTTGATTCTTTTTTTGTAACTTCTACTTCTTTTCTGAGATTTTTCTGTTTTCACTTGTTTCGAGAGAATTCGTAATTTCCTGCTGAAGCATTTTTATAATGGCTGCTTGAACACCCTTGTCAGACAATTTCACCATCTGAGTCATCTTGGTATTAGCATCAGTTGATTGTCTTTTCTCATTAAAATTGTGGTTTTCCTGGCAATTTTCTATTATATCTTGGACATTTTGGCGTCTGTGTTAGGAAACTTCAAATCCTATTTACTCCTTTATTTTAGCAGGTAGTATCACTGTTTAGGTGTAGCATGTAGGTTCTCATCTACTTTTGTGGGCTATAGTTCCAATGACAGTTCAATTATTAGAGTCCTTGCAATTCTATTCTTGTCTGCTTTGTTCTTCTGGTGCGACTGGGGCTAGTATTACCCTAATACCAAAACCAGATAAAGGCAGAACAAAAAAGAGAAATATAGAGCAATATTCTTCATGAATGTAGGCACAAAAATCCTTAGCAAAATATTAGCGAGTAGAATTCAGCAATATATAAAAAGAATGGTACGCCATGACCAAGTAGGGTTTATTCCATTGGAGGATGGCTGGTTCCAATATTTGAAAGTCAATCAATGTAATGCACCATATCAACAGGCTAAAGGCGAAAAATTAACTGATTATATCAATATGCAGAAAAAATTGACAAAATTCAACTTCCATTCATAATAAAATCTCCCCGAAAAATTGCAACGAGAGGACCTTCCTCAACTTGATAAAGAGTATCAACAAAAAACCTATAGCTAAGATCATATTTAATGGTGAAAGATTCAATGCTTTCCCACTAAAACTGGGAACAAGGCAAGGATGTCCACTCTCATCACTCTTACTCAGTATACTGCTGGAAGTTTTAGCCAGTTCAATAAGGCAGGAAAAGTAAATCAAGGCACGAAGATCAGAAAGAAATACAATTGTCCCTATTTGTAGCAGCCATGATATGATTGTCTATGTTGAAAAACCCAAGAAATCTTCAAAAATACTCCTGGAACGAATAAGTGAGTTTAGCAAGGTGGCGAGATAAGATCCACACACAAAAATCAACTGTATTTCTACATACTAGCAATGAACACATGGACAGAAAAATTAAAGATACAATATCATTTACAATTTCTAAAAAAGAAAGGAAATACTTAGGTGTAAATCTAACAAAACATGTACAGGACTGAAAATGACAGAGCACATGTTAAAATCAAAGACGTTCTATGTTCATGGATCAGAAGATTCAACATAGTAAAGATGTCAATTCTTCCCAAATTAGTATACACATTTAATGAAATTTGGATCAAATTCCCAGCAAGAATTTTTGTAGATATAAATAAGATTATTCTAAAATTTATATGCAAAGGCAAAGGAACTAGAATAGCTGAAATAATTTTGAAAAAGAAGAATAAAATGGGAGGGATAAGTCTACCCAATTTCAAGATTTATTGTAGAGTCACAGTAATCAAAACGGTATAGTACTGGCAGACAGCAAGACACACAGATAACCCCAAAATAAATCCACACAAATATGCCCAATTGACAAGGGAGCAAAATCTATTCAACAGAGGTAAGACAGCTTTTAGTTAATCGTACTGAAGCAATTGGACATCCCTAGGCCAAAAAAAAAAAAAAAAAATGAACCTTGACCTAAACGTCACACTTTACACAAAAATTAATTCAAAATGTATCATGGGCTTAAATGTAAAATGCAAAACTATAACTTTTAGAAAAAAAGAAAATCTTTGAAACTTGGGACTATAAAATGTTCTCATACTTGACACCAAAAGCATAATCTATAAAAAGAAAAAATTGATGAAGTGGACCTACTCAAAATTATAAAAGACTCTGTGAAAGACCTAATAAGAAGATGAAAAGATAAATTATAGACGAGAAGAAACTATTTGCAAATCCCATATCCAACAAAGAACTTCTATCTAGAAAATACGTAGAACTCTTAAAACACAACATTAACTAAAAAAGAAAAATAACAATTAAAAATGTGCAAAAGACATACATGGACATTTCACCAAAGACGGATATACAGAAACGTATTCACAAATGTACATAGTAGCTTTATTTCTTAATAATCAAAAACTGGAAATTACCCCAGGTCTTTGAGTGGCTAAATGGCTAAACAAACGATAGTGCATCCATACCGTGGAATAGTGCTCAGCAGTTAAGAAGCAATACATGCAGAACCTGGAATGAATCTCAAGGAAATTGTGCTGAATGAAGACAGCCAGTCTCAAAAGGAAACGAACTGCAGGATTCAATTCCATAAGATTTGTGTAACAACGTAATTATAGAGACGGAGGACAGATTAGTGGTTGCGAGGGGTTAGGGCTGGAAGTGGAGAGGGAGGGTGGAGCCACAAAGGTGTAGCACAAGTCTTGCGATGGTGGCACAGTAAGTGTCTTGATTGTGGTCGTGGTTCTACAAAGCTATACGTGAGATAACATTGCATCCCAGGGACCCCCTCAGTTCCTGACAAATCGGAAAGTTGGTCACCCTAGCAGATGGCCCCCTAGTAGGGGCCATGATGCAGCCCTTGTGTCTCTGAGGAGAAGTTCAGGCTTCACCTGGTGGAAAATACAAGTCCTCTGTCTGCTTAGGAAGAAAAGCTTGTAGGAACCAGAGCAGATACAGGCAGGACCTACCGCATCACTGGAGCAAGAAATAAGGGTGGCCCAATGTGGTCAATTAGCCAGATGTTCACCAAACTCTTGCTTTTCCTCCTGTATGTAGTCTAGCACATGGCTAGACTACATTTCCCAGCCACCCTCGCAGGTACATGTGGCCATGTGACAAAGTTCTGGCCAATGGGACGTGGGCAGACACACTGCGTGCCTCCCATAAGCCCTGCCCCTTCTCAGAGAGCTTTAAACCACAGAGGGCACAACACAAGCCGGAAGGAGCCTGAGTCCTCCCTATCCCATGAAGGCGGATTTGCTGATCAGGAACACATTGCCATGAGCTGAAACGTATGTTTCAGCCATTATGCCTGTCTTCGTCTATTTGTTACAATGGTTCCTTAAGTGACATCCCTGGGGTGCACAGCTCCTGGGCACACCATCAGCATCGCTAGCCTCAATGTCCTTCCTGGGCACCTGTATTGGGGGAGAGGGGTTGGATGGCAGGCTGAGATGCCCAGACAGCCCTCCAGAGCTACAGAGAACCCAAGACCCTTTGAGCATCTCAGGGTGGGAAAAGGCTCTGAGTTCTGGGCCTTAGAACCCTAGAAATGTCAGATTCTGGAAGGATTGGGAGGGCTCTCACAGAACCCAAAATTCCATCTGTGTCATTGGACAAATGGGGAGATTGAGCTCAAGAGAGCTCAAGAGAGCAGGACCTGAAGTCCTACATGAATCAAAGCAGCGGTCCCCAACCTTTTTGGCACCAGGGACCGTTTTCATGGAAGACAATTTTTCTACAGACCTGGGAGGGCCGGGGATGGTTTGGGGAAGATTCATGCACATTACATTTATAGCACACTTGATTTCTATTATTATTACATTGTAATATATAATAAAATAATTACACAACTCACCATAGGTTGGGGACCCCTGAATCAAAGGATGAGTGCATGTTCATTCCTTCTTTCTTTCTTTCGTTCATCCCACAGATATTTATTAATCACTTCATGTGTTGGGCACACAGGGTTCAAACAGAAGATTCACAAGCAAGTTACGGACATGAACAGCCAGTGGTGCTCTGTACTCTGGTGGGTAGAGCAGGACACGGGCATAAAGGTAATGGTGTTCTGTCTCATCCAGGGCCTTGAGGATATCCAGGGAAGGATTTTCCAGGCAGAGGGAAGAGCAAAAAGCCTTGCAGAGGACACATGGCAGGAGTCTGAGAAACAAGAGGGGACCTGGGTAGCTGGAGCAGAGGGGGTGCAGAGTGGGGGAGAAGTCCAAAAAGGGGTGAAAGGCTGCGTCCCACAGAGCTGTGTGGCTGTCTGCAGCCCTGACCTCTGCACGACTCACAATGCCGTTGCTCCTTTCTGGCCCTGCTCACATGGAAGCCGCCCCCTCTGGACTTGGGAGACTCCAGGGGATGACTACCCACTTTCCTATGGCTTGATCTTGTGGGGCCACCTCATTTCTCAAAGTGCTGACATTCCATGGACATTTGGACGTCCATCCCAGCTTTGTCCTCAACTTGCTGGTCTACCTAATCTAGGCACTCCCAGTCCTGAGGCCTTGGTGGCCCCATCTGTGAAATGGCACAGTCTGGGTGGACTGGCTCTGATATTCCATCAGGGTGCTATCTGCCCGCGTTCACAGAGCCCCACAGAAAGCATGGCCAGGCCAGCGCTGTCTCTTCAGCTGCCACACCCTCTGTGTGTTCCCCCCTCCCCGCCGCCTGACATGCCTTCAAGTGTCCCTCACTGCACTAAGACAAGGAGCTGGAGGAGACACCAGCATTTACCTTCCATTTCTTTCGGATCAAGCTACACACATAGGAAAAAGGAAGGACCATTGTTCAGCAAGAGGGTATCAAGGATAATCTCCTCTGGGCCTCCAAGGCTCCTTTCCTTCTGATGAAACTGTGTCTGGTAGCAGCTGAGAAGGGCAGGCACTGGCCCCAGACAGAACACTGACCTGCTGTGTGGCCTTAGGCAAGTCACTTGGCCTCTCTGAGCTTCCCTTTCCACCCCTGAAAAGTGGGCTTAATCAGAATAGAAACTCACTGGGTTATTTTGAAAATTATATTATGTGTAAAGTTCTTAACAATGACAAGCCTCAAAATTGATAGCCAGCTTTCTTACTCTTCTTCTTATTATTTTAGGTAGATAAGGTGACAAGAGGTAGGAGTGTACTTTGGGGTTGGAGGAAGAATTTGGCCCTGAAAGGGTTAAAATCGAACCAGCTGCTCCCAGTCCGGTGATAAGGTTGGAGGAAACACAGTCCAGGTCCCCAGCCCTGTCACAAGCGAATTTATGAGGTGCTGGTCACTTTGAGTCAAAGAGTAGGTGCTCCCCTGAGGCTGCACAGGAAGCATTCATGGTTATCGGGACTCTCTCGGAAGAAAAAGAGCAGAGAGGAAAAGTGAGCGCCGGGCAGCGGGAGCCCCGCACACACCCACCCGGGGAGCAGCGGCCCCCATGCAGTCCTGGCCGGGCCATTCCTCCTGCGGGGCTCTGTGAACAGGGGCAGAAAACACCCTGGGGACCTCGATGGAATGGCAGAGCCAGCCCACCCAAACTGTGCCATTTTATAAAGCTGGGGTTCCAAGGCTCAGACAGGTTAAGCAACTTTGCTCAACTGTCCAGCGGGTGAGTGGCAGAACTGGCGTCTTCTCTCTGTCCTGCAGCAGGAGAGAAGGGGAGGAATGGGGGAGAGACAGAGAAAAGGCAGAAACAGAAGGCGGGCCAGGTGAAGACAGGGACAGTGGGCCAGAGAGAAGGAGAACGACAGCACCAGCAAAGTGGTAAAGGAACGGACCGGACAGAGTCCGGCGTCCAGGGAGGAGGCAGCAGAGCAGGGAGGCTGCAGGGGGACCGGGGAAAGCGAGAGGGAAGGAGTGGTCCGTAAGGGCCAGGAGGGAGAAGAAACAGAGAAAGGGAGCGGGGCGGGGAGAGAAAGAAAACCACAGGCGGGCAGTGGGCGCAGGACACGGGGAAGGGTCTCTGGGTGGCCACGCGTCTGCACCTGAGTGTGCAAGTGTGCGCGCGCGCGTGTGCGTCCCCGGGTCTGTGCACATGTATAGGCCGGTGTAGGGGGCGGGAACGACGCGAGACCCCGGGCTTCGGGACAGACCGACCTCCCGGACCCCGGCCCGGGCGACCCCCGCCCCCGCCCCTGCGTGCGCCAGGTCCCCGAGCGGGTTAACGCGCCGCCCCCGCGGCGACGGCTCCTCCCCGCCAGGGCAGTGCCCGGCTCCGACAACGCCCTCATTCGACCTGGAGGCGGGCCCCTGGGCAGACGGCAGGTCCCTGGCGGCCGGACAGACCCGCGCCCGGCGGATGCGCCCGGCACGCCCCGAGCAGCCCCTGCGCCCGCCGCGCCGCCGCCGGGCCGTTGGGCCGCCCGGGGAGCCCCAGCAGCGCCGCCCGGGTGCCAGGAGCCCCGCGCGCCCGCCCGGACCAGGCTGCACAGATGTGGGCGCCACTCTGCTTGCTGCTGCTCGTCGCCCACGCCGTGGACATGCTTGCCCTGAACCGAAGGAAGAAGCAAGGTACAGGGGAGGCCGGGCAGAGTGGCCGGGGATGGCCCTTGGGGTGTCTGCCTGTTACCCAAAGACCTGGGCCATTGGCTCCTCCAGATAGGGGGCAGTCCCACTTTACAGATGGGGAGACTGAGGCTCCGGGGAACCCAGTGAGAGAGTCATTGAGCAAGCTGGACCAAGGAAGATTTCCACGGAGAGGACTGGCAGGAATCTCCCCATAGTAGCCACATCGCTGGCCAGGAGGAGCATGGCTCTGTACAGAGACAAGCCACCAGAACCAGCCTGGGGTGGGGGGGCACAGGGACTGGGAGACAAAGTCAATGGCTTAGAAGCCGTCCCAAGTGTTCATGCTGAGCCAGGAGGTGACATAAAGAGCCCGGGGCTGGGAGTCCAGATGCCCCAGTCCCTGCCCCATCACTGACTCTGACTCAGGTGTCTCCTCTCAGGGGGCAGCGATCCTCGGTGGGGCCCCTCTGGTGAGCTCAGCCGGACGTGAGATCTGAATTTAGTCCACTTATTCTGGGGACGACTTGGAAGAAGTCCAGCCCCTCAGAGAGCCTCAGTTTTTCCATCTTGACCTCCTAGAACCACTAGGAAGATGAACCAAGGTTCAGATTATAAATGTACCGGGGGCCCCATGCACACTCACCTCGAGGTCCCATGCTGTAAGAGTCAGAATGTCCTCAGGAGGTGAGTTTGAGGCTGTCCCCCAGGGGAGGGAGTTAGCAGAGCCTGTGCCACCCAGGAGAGAAAGCTGGTGAGCAAGTCCCCTGCCTGAGCTGGGCAGCCCTCTGGCCTCTGGGTGCCGGTCTGAGAATGCCAGCTACTGTGCCAAGGGTTTCCATGCACTGTCTCGTTGAGTCCCCGCTATGTCCTCATGACACAGGGGTCATCCCATGTTGTAAAGCTGGGGTTCCAGGGCTCACGCAGGTTAAGTAACTTTGCTCAATTGTCCAGCGGGTGAGTGGAAGAACTGGCGTCTTCTCTCTCTCCAGCTCTGGTGTTGGGTCTGAGCAGGGCTAAGTGGGAGAGAGGAAGAGAGGAGCTTGCCCGCTGGGAGTTTCTAGTCCATTTGTGTAAAAAGCCCTGCATGGGCACAGTCGCTCCTGGGGGGAGCAGGAAGAAGAGTGAGGCTGTGGTAGGTGGGATTGGATGGGGTGGGGGAAATGTGGCCCCAAGGGCCCCAACCCCTGCTGTGACAGAGGGACCAAAGGAATGGAGAGGCGGGTGGGCTTCCGCTGAGCCGGGGGCAGTCTGGGGCTCCGTGGGGGCACTCCTCTGTGCACGGCCTTTGTTTAGTGGTCAAGGGCATGGCCTCTGGAGCCAGCCTACCTGAGTTCAAATCCTGGCTTCCTCAGTTATCAGCAGAGGGACCTTGGGGAAGTCACTTTGCCTCTCCAATCCTTAGTTTACCCGTCTGAGAGTCCTTTAACCACCTTTCCTCTCATTGATTCATCTTTCAAATGGGAAAAATAATCTTAAGTCTCCAGCTCATAAGGAAGATGAGCAAGTGTGTATGGTATGAGCAGCTGGGTGCCCAGGTTCCTAGTGGGCGCTCATAAGTATTCATCCTTCTCATTTCCTGTCCACTGTGTCCTCGGCTGCTCACAACAGCCTAGTGGAAGACACGGGGAGATGCTTATTTTCTAGATGAGGAAACTGAGGTTCAGAGAGGAGAACTGACTTGTCCAAGATTGCACAGCAGGTAAGGAACAAAGGAGGCTTGAATCCCAATCTGTCTGACATGATGCTGAGATCTCTCCTGAGCTGTGTTGGTCTTCCCTTTTCGAAGCCTCTGTTTCCATAGCTGACGAGGATCTGGTTTAGAAGATCTTTAATATGTTTCTCAGTTCTAAAAAAAAAAAAAAAAAAAAGGAAGAAAAATGAAAAATTCCAACCCCTCCCCTCATCCACAGCTCACCACCTCCCCAGGAGCTGAGTGAGGAGCTGGGGAGACAGCTGCTCCTTGCACTGCCCCAAGCTGGGGAGGCGCTCTCAGCAGCCCTCGCCCCGTAGCTGGTCTCTTGTCTGTGGGACACACACCTGCCCAGCATCTTCAGAGAGAGCTTTGGGCTCCACTTAGTTGGATGCAATGGACATAGCCTTGGATTTCAGTCCCGTCCCTGACCAGGTTGTGCCGTGTGACCTTGGGTGAGTGGATTTCCCCCCTTCTCCCCACCCATAGCCTCAGTTTCCCTATTGGCACTGGGATGGGGGGAGTGGCTAAACAAATCCTTCCTATAGCGTATTTTGCAAGGCAGCCATAGGAGTCCTGGCTACATAGGTTTGGGAAATGCTGGGTTTTGCAGACCTCTTGACTGCAAGTCTTCCTAGCATGGGGAAAAAAAGGTGGAGATAGGAAAAGCTTTCCCACACTCATTACCCATTGGACACCACTTCTCATAAGGCATCTGCTTGGAAAGTTCTGCATGCAGCGCCCCCACGGTCCTACCAGCTTTGACTTTCTCATCTAACTTTGGCAGAAGAATATGCCCTGAAGACACGTGGGTATTGGCAGTGCTTCATTCATTCATTCATTTGTTCGTTTAACAAGTGTCACCAGGCAGCCTATGCGTCAGGCTCTGTGTTGAGGACCTTGGGGATCCGAAGGTGAGCAGACCTGGGCCTGCCCTTGAAGAGCTGCCAGTATGGAGGGGCGACCCTTGCCTGCCCTTCCCCAGCTCCTTCCACACCCAAGTCCTTGGCCTCCGCCTCCAGCCTGGTCTGCAAGGTTAGGAGGGCCTTGTTGGGCCAGCAGCTCCCGGTCCGCGCCGTCACCTGGGGGCCTGGATCCCACGGAACCGTGTTTCCGTAGGCTCCAGCGTCACTGTTTTATGATGAAACCCAATTTTTCTGTTTCTAAGAAAGAACGAAAGAAAAGTCTTGAGAAAGTTTCTTGGATCTCAAGTGTCTCTTACAAAACAACATTTTGGTTAATTAAGTGTAAATGAATCAGAACCAGATGGGGACGTTTCTTTAGAAACATGCTGGGGTGTCCTGGTAATGGGACAGTCAGGCAGAGTGAGGGGGCTCTGGTTCACGTCCCCTACCCTGGATGTGGAGCTGCATTTAGGCATTGAGAAGAAGCCAGCCTGTGACGGGCTTTCTCCAACATCCAAGGCCTGCTGGCAGGGGGTGGGGGGATCCCCACAGTCACATGGAGCTTCTAGATCCTTCCAGAGCTGAGGTAGCAAAGGGCAGAGCAAGGAGCTCTGGAATTCAGGTAGGCCCAGATTCAAATCCTGAGCCCTCTTCTTCCAGATATGTGACCTCGAATAGACCACATGCCTTCTCCGATCCACCATTTGCACATCTGTGAAATGGGAACAATTGTACCTGCCTCTATGGGAGGTTGGAAAGATTTGCCACAGCTCTAGAGGGAAAGTGCCCAAAGGCACACAGTAGGGGCTTCATAAGGATTCGCCCACTTTCCCTTCACATTTTACAGCAGAGTGGAATGTGCCCTGGATGTGGGGGAGGGGAGTCTCACATGGGTTGAATCTCTCCTCTGCATCTTGCTTGCTGTGCGTCTCAAGCAAACCTCCTCCCCTCTCTGAGCCTCTTTTTCTTTATCATAAAATGACTACAGCAGGGCCCATGCCAGGCCTGTTAAGTGGAGTGAATGTGATACTTCTGCGTAAGTTGCAAAGCCTGAGACAGACAGAGACGCTGAGACATGGGCAAGCAGGGACAGGGATGCTGGCATCCAGGCGAAGCCAGGTTCAGATGCGGGGCAGTTCTGAAAGGGAAAAGAGATTCCTACGGAGCAGAGCGAGGGTGATAATTGGACAGTGAGGGCTGAGGGGATGGCGCTGTGTCTCAATAGAACACCACCTTGCGCCTCTTGGCCTGGGTTTCTTCATAACATAGGGGCTGGTTGGGAATCGGAGAGCAGAATACTTGGCACATAGTAGGTGGTCAGTCAACCCAGCTCCACTCGCCCTCCCTCTCCCTCTCAGCAGTTCTAAAGCCATCTTGGGTACAAAGAATTGCTCCTTTCACTTGGGCTGCCCCACCCCGGAGGAACCCACCCCCCTCTCCCATGGAGGGAAGCCATCCAGCCCCGCTGCCCAGCCACTGAACAAGACCCTTGAGGCCACTGAGGGAGGGCCAGCCACTTGCTGGGCGCTCTGCATGTGGGGCTGTGAGTCCTCACCCTGCCATGGCCATGTGTTATACCCATTTCCCAGACCAGGGAACTGAGGCTCAGAAAGGATCAGTGGCCTGCCTAGGAGCTCACAGTAGCTGAGCCAGAATGTGGACCCCGAGTTTTGGAGGCTCCAAAGCCTGTGCATGAACATAGCATGAATCCTGTCCAGATTTGCTGAGGGCTGCGAGGTGGAGGCATTTGAGAGGAGCCTCATCAGAGGGGTAGGATTTAGGAACTTGTCAGGCAGAGGTGGCAGGAGGGTGGGGACTCCTGCAGGAGGAGGGGAGAGTTTGGTTGCCCAAGTGGGAAGAGCACAAGGGACCATGTGGCCAGAGGTCTGATTGCAGACAGGACCAGAGTCCAGTTATGGAGGGCCTTGGGTGCCACTCATCTGTCATGAAGAAATATTTATTGAACCCCTCCTCCAGGCCAGGCCCCGGGCTAGGTGTTGAGATGGGTGCCCCACCGTCCCTGCTGTCACAGTCCAGCGTCTCCTTGAAATCTGTCACTGAGAATGCCACCGATAGGACACCCTGAGGCTGCTCCTCAACACGGCCTTGAGAGGCAGGCCAGTGGTGTCCCCATCTCTGCTGAGGAATCTGACACTCGAACAGGGGACATTGCTTGGCTAAGGAGTCACGCGGGTAAGGTTTATTCATCCATCCTTCTATCTAGTGAAAAAAACTGAAGCTCACATGAATTCAGAGTTTTTCCAGCTGCGGTTTGCAGCCCATCAGCAGGTCGGGGCAATAAATTTAGTAAGTTGCAGCCAGCATGTTTGAATGAAATGGAATGGAATGGAAAGGAACAGAACAGAATTGAATAAAATAGAGTAGCATCAGCAAACCTTTTTGTAAAGGGCCAGATAGTCAATATTTCAGGCTTTGCGGGCCACAGATGATCTGTCACGCATTCCACTGTTCTTAGCTCGCAGATCGCACAGAAACAGCCAGATTTGGTCCACAGGCTGTGGTCTGCCAAGCTCCTTTTTAGAAAATATAAGAGCGTATTGCAAGTGTTAAGATGAATTAGTATTTTGAGCTGTGTGTTTCAATTGACTTATATATGTAAATGTGTGTACAAGTGGGTGGTGTGTATGCACATATGTGGGGGCGTGTGCACATATATGTGGATGTGTGTGTCAACGAGTGTGTGCTTGTGGCTGGGGATGTGTGTACCGTTGTGTGTATTGTGTGTGCTGTGTGTGTACTAATATAAAAATGTATTTCTTATCATTGTCAAAAAAGCGTGGAGGCTGTTGTATCGGCTGCACCCGTCTTCTGTGACTTTTTCAGTTGTGACCTGACATGGGCCCTCCTGACAGCTGTGAGAGGTGGGTTCCAGGAGGGTCCCTGTATTACAGATGAGGACATGAGGCCCAGAGGTCGCACAGCAGCAGGCAGGGCGGCTGGGATGGGAGCCCAGGAAGTCTGGCTCCAGAGCTCTGAACGCCGCATGGAATTGCCTCAGTGAGCAGCCCCGCTCCAGACACGTTTTGCAGGTCCTGAATTCAGATGCTTGTTCCTAATCACCCTGAATCTGGTGGCCACATCTTTCCCCAGGTGTGTGGATTTCAGCCCCTGGCAGGTGGAATGATCTGTCGGAGCCCTAAATATCCTCCTGCATCAGACCTCCCTGAACAGCCAGCGCGTGGCTGTCGTTGCGTGTTCCTTTCTCGTTCGTGCCCACCCCCGCCCTGACTGGTGGACGTGGCTGCCCCACCCTACCTCCCTGCTTCCAGAAGAGGAAAGCTGGTTCAGAGAGGGGGAGTGGCTTATCCAGGGTCACATAGCAAACGTGTGTGACCTGGGTCTTTCTGATTCCAAAACCCACAGGAGCAAATCCTGTCTGCTGTAGACTTCTCCAGAAAACCCATCTAATGCTGCCATTAACCACCCTCTTGTTCGTATGGCACCTTACAGTTTGCATTGCAGGTCAACTTTCATTTTCTCTCTGGAGTCCTGGAGAAGGGTTATAGAACAGTGGGGCGTGAGGGCTAAAAAGAGACCAATACTTGTAAAATTGGAGGCTCAAGTGGGGAAGCCCCTTACCTGAGGCCGCCCAGCCGTGGGTGAGAACGAGGGTGCAGGAGAGACCGGGGTGAGGGCAGCTTTGAGTAGGTGGAGGAAGGCAGCCTGCTGCCGGGCCCGACAGGTCTGGTTCAGAGCCTCTCAGAGCCTCAGTTTCCCCCCTGTGTGACTTGGGAGTGCTGTCTGCTTTTTGCCTTTTTCCCAGGGCTGGGGTAAATGTCACAAGAGAAGACGGAATCTAGGCGCTTTCCCAGATTGAAGGCTATCTGCAGAGCTTTCTTAATAACCGGAGGCCGGCCCAGGGCTGGGTGCCTCTCAGAGGCCTCTAGAGTTGCCTGAGTGACCTGAAGCTGCCACATAGGGTGTGTGGCTTGGCTGTGCGTTCCATGAGAGGGACTGGGCTGAGGCCTGGGCCAGACACAGAGCCATCACAGCCTGGAGGCCAGTCCTTCCCTCGGAGCCTCGGGCTGTGGGCACCGTCAGGACAGAATGGTCCTGGCCGTGGCGGACACCCAGGGGCACACTCCTCACTTATATCTCTATGCACATGTACGTTCCTAAAAACATATCTTTTTTTCTTTAAAAATATTTAATTTTCTGTGGCATCAAAGGTTGAAAAAAGTCTCTTTTTGGTCTGGTTTTGTGGTTGAGCATTTCCTCTATGCCAGATGTCACCTGCATTCTTTCATTTAACAATGGCAGGCTCTGTTCCAAGTACTTTATGGATATTAATTGATTCAGTTCTCTTAATAAACCTGTGAAGTGGGTGCTGTTATTATCTCTATTTTACAGATTAGAAAACTGAGGCACAGAGAGGTTAAGTAACTTGCCCAGGACCACACAGCCAGGGTTCAGATCCTTCCTAGTCCCAGAGCCTAGAGCTAACTGCAGAGCTCAGATGCCTCCCAGTCTTATTCAATCCTCGCAGCAATCCTGTGAGGGGACTGTTATTATCTACACTTTACAGAGGAGGAAACTGAAGTAACAAAGAGGACATTAGATGAAGTGTATGAAATTGCCATTTTTGTAAGTTGAAAACAGCCAAATCTTAGCAATTTCATATGCTTCAATCCAATACGTTAGCAGAGTAAATTTGGCAAAAACCAGGATTTAAATGCAGCCAGTTGATTCCAAAGCTTGGGTGCATAACTACCATGTCAGGCCTTCTCCCAGTTCATCCACATTACAGCCCCATGCAGACTCCATTATTCTCCCATTCAGCAGATGAGGCCCTGCATGCTCAGAGATGGAAATCAACTTGCGAAGGGCACACAGCCAGGACAGGGAGGGCTTGGCATGCACCCCCAGGTCTCTGTGGGCTCCAGTGTCCGTCCTTAGCCCTGTGCAACAGTCAGCAGCATGTAGGATGTACCTACCCTCAGCCCCACCCTTGGAGATTCCTCCAGATCCCTCAGGGAACAGTCTGGTTCCCATCTCCCGATGGGTGAGGCTAACTCCAGGGCACTGCTGCCCCAGGCTAGACTGCCATCGCCTGCCCCGGCATGATTTCTTGCAGCAATTCATAAGGTCCCTCCTCTGAGGCTCGTGGGAGCTCCAATGTGCCACTGTGGTTGGGGGGATCTGTTTCACCAGCTCAAGAGAAAGGGATCTCCAAGCCCAGGGGACCCAGACCACACGGGAAAACCACTCCCTTTCACCGGAAGTCTCTGCTTTCCCTGGAGCCGGATAGTGGTGCCCACATCCTCGAGGGTGCAGACACTAAGAGGAGGAATGTCATGACTGCCCTTCCAAGCACTCTCTGGTGTGGGCAAGCAGGCACAGCTATCTCCAGCAAGTCCCAGATGAACACCGAGGGCCCACAGGCTGTCGCAAAGGCCATGGGCTCTGGCATTTACTAGCTGAGTGACCTTAGGCAGGTCACCTCTCCCTTCTGTGCCTCTGTTGGCTAATTTGCAAAGTGGGGCATGAAAGGTAGACAAGGCATTCCCAGCACGTAGCGGGTGCTCGGTCAGTGACTGCTGAGTGTCTGGTGCCAGGCAGGGAGTGTGAGATTTGGGTTGTGACAGGCCTGGGCTCAGCTCCCGGTTCTGCTATTGCCAGGCTTGGGTGACAATATTTCACTCCTGAATGTCGATGTTGTCTGTCAGTACCATGGGGACAATAATAGCATCTACATCATATAGTCTTCAAGAAGGTCAAGAAGACTATGCGGGTGACTCATCTGGAAGACAGTTGGTGCTCAATTAATGGTGATCTTGGTCATGCATCATAGGGAGCTGGCTCTTTCTAGTATACAGAGTGTTCAACCCTGGTGTCAGGGATGGCCCGGCCTCTGTTAGAAAAGTCCTCAGCAGCCCTAACTGGTCAAAAGAAAGTCATTTTGAGGAGGCCACAATCAGAGAATAGGATGGTCCTAAGCGCTGTGTGATTGTGGCACAATGGCCCACCCTCTCTGAGCCCCTGTCCTTTATGAATGTGGACCTCAGAGGATGGCAGAGAGGACGGAATGATGTAATGTGTGTGTGTGTGCGCGCGCGCGTGTGTGGTGTTGGCACATCACAAATGCATACATGATGTGATGGGTATTTATGGGTGAGACCATCGTGGGGCCTGACATCCTGCCCTCTGCCCGCAGCAGGCTGGAAAAATCCAGTCAGATGCTGCCTTTGGACAACGTTTTCCTTCCTGCTCCCCTCTTACCCCTCAGCCATTCCCATCCCTCACTCCCCCAACCCCGCCCCCCGCCCCCCGCAGACATTTGAGCCAATCAGATTCCTTAATTCATAGCACAGTATCAGCATCAGTCTTGCAAGACCCTGCTCTCATTTTTTTGTGTGTGTGTGTTTCTTTTCTTTTTCTTTCTTTCTTTTGAAAATTGTTAGAAATTTGCTGCTTTCTTAGTTTACTCTTAAAGGCCAGGCGCAGTGGCTCACGCCTGTAATCCTAGCATTGTGGGAGGCTGAGGGAGGAAGATCACTTGAGGTCAGGAGTTCAAGACCAGTCTGAGCAAGAGGCAGACCCTATCTCTACCAAAAATAGAAAAAATTAGCCAGGTGGCACACATCTCTAGTCCCAGCT